>VZTA01018417.1:518213-534514 GCA_013398855.1 Mohoua ochrocephala
AAAGGAAAAAAGAAATGGTTTTTTTTTTTTTTGGTCTAAACAGATTTTTTTTTAAAAAACCACATCCAGTCCTATTGAGAAGATCCTTATAAAGAGAGCAATATTATCCTGAGTGAGTGAAGGTGACATGAAGTATTCAGTTTTGTTTAGAGAAAGAAAAGATAGATACCATGAAAAGCTCTTCTTATACAAGGAGAGTGAAACAATGCAATAGGCCAATTGTCTGACAAACATTAATTAAGAAGAGACTACACGTGTCATCCTGTCCCTTATATAAATAGGTGGACCAGATGATGTGTCAAGGCTGTTCTGGCAACACTGTGTGTTACACTACACGTTCCAGTTACTGTCATACTCACAGAGACACACACTCAATAACAGGCTGTTATTTTATGTTCATCTATAGAAAGTGCTGAGAATCCAAGTAAATATTTGCTCTCAAGTAGCCCCTCATCTCTATAGTCTTGTTTTTAGAATAAACATTAATTCTTCTTTGCTAGATTTTGCCATGATCTCTTGTCTGAGTTTATATTTTGTGTCCATACATCTATTTGGCAGTCTTTGGGGAAATTATTACTTGCTATAGCTTCTTTTCAAATATAACTATAATTTGGTTTACAGTTCCAATAAAACATATAGGCAATTATTTCTTTGCTTATTGTTCGTGGAACAGCTTCAGTAATACATATTGGAGTATGCTAGAGTTTGGCTGAGTACTTTGAATTATTAATAGAAATGGAAGGCTGTATGCCAGAACTGACCAGTTGTCCAAGAAGATGAGAAAGAAAGTCTGATAGATATGGAAACAAAATCAAAAATATAAAACAACTTCTCAAAGGCAACAGAAGACAATAGTGCCAGAACTTCAAGGCACTGACACATACTCGATTTCATGTAGCAGGATGCCTTTGCTTCACTTTACCATTTCCCAGGGAAGTAAATACTGGTTCCCAATGCAAAAACAACAAAACACGGTTAGAAATAAGCAACACTGAATTTCAAGAGACCAAAACTGTTAAGCAGCAACTGGTAACAGTTAGATGTGTATTCAATTAAATATTCTGTCAATTAGTGAGACTGAGAGGCAAACTCCAGAAGAAAAAAATAGCCCAGCAGAGAAGGTTACAAGAACAGAATCTCAAATGGGCATCATAAGGACTACTACCTTATTATCTCATCTTCCAAGTGAGTACAAAGACACATGCTTCTCTTCTTCTGTCTTCCCTTTTTCACTTGGAAATATTTTTGATTTGTGCCATAACAATGGCAATACTAGGTCCCTCTAATCTAGTATCCTGTCTCCAAGAGTAGTTAGATGCTTGGAATGTGTAGGAACAGACAAGTGCACATGGCATTTTCCTCAAGTCACCAACCAGTTCCAATCTAGGGGCTTCTTAAACTGAATGTGGTCTCTGCGTTTTTATATCTAGGTATTAAGTTAACTTTCCAGGAGTTTGTGCCGTTTTCTTTTGGATCCATGTCTCAGTGTTCACAACATCCTTTGGGAAGCAGTTTCACAGGTTAGTACTCTATGAAGAACTGTGTCTTGTTTGTTTTGATGAAATTCCTAATAGCTTCATTAGCTGCTCCCTCCCTCTGGTACTGAGTGCAAAAATGTTGTTATTTTCATATCTCCATGCCATACCTGGTTTTGTAGAACTTTACCATATGCCCCTTTCCTAATCTTGTCTTGACATGTTGGAGGGTTGGCCAATGCAATCTTGCTCATCCTTGTTGTCTTTTTCTGAACTTATCCCAGTTCAGCCTTCTCCCCTCTTGAGATGGAGGACCAAAACTGAGCAGTGTTAAGGACACGTGGACTTGCGCAACAGCACAAAGAGGTTCTCTGCTTTTTTCTGTTTCTTCCCTATTAATTCTTAACATTTGATTTGCTTTTTTCAACTGCTACTGAGCTTTGAACAGTTATCTTAATGAAATCATCTATTGTGACAGCAAAACAATGCTTGCAAGTGTTCCCGTCATCCCCATCTTTTTTGATGTAGAATTAGGATTTTGTCTTCCTCCACATATTTATCTATACTGAATTTCACCTGTTATTTCTACTGCATTCAGAATTGTAGTCCTTCTCATAATTCTTCATGGTAAATCCTTCCTACCATGAATAATAACCGCTAATCATCAACACTGTTACCTCAGTGTTAATTAATTTTTCCATTTTTTTCATGACATGCTGAGTAGCACAGGTCACCGTAGGATTTCCCTCATAGCTCCTCCTCCACCACTAGGAAATCCAGCCATTAACTGATAAATGGAAATGTCTTGAAAAAGTCCTGAAAAAGGCTGTGGAACAGAAAACCTAGAGGATTGCTCGGGTCCCATTTAATTGAATTGGTAAGGTTATATTAAACATGATGCACTTAAAATCAGTCTTTGTAATTCATAAATTAAAACATCATTCAGAAAACAAAAATCAATGATAATGATCTTCAAGGCATGAAATCTTTCAACTTAAATGGCCATAAATCACTGTACAAATCTCATACGACTTTCTATACATTTAAAGCTATCAATCCCTATTCATGAATATATTTCACCACAGCTGAGAAAAAAAATAAAACTGCTGGGTCAGACAGAAGCCAATTATCAGACTGATAATATGCTCAGGTTACTGGTATCCTGGATTCATGAAGAATGTCCCCTGGTTTTTAATTATAAAAATCTAGCAATACAAGGTGTTACATACCACAGCAACTTAAAAGGCTTTTAGAAATAGCAGTTAAGACCTCAATTTAGGTATCATTTGGAAGCACTGAGGGAAGATACCTCCCTCACCCCAAATTAGTAAACTAGTTTTAAGAAAAGCTCAGAAGATTTACCTTCTAAAACATCTATTTCAGACTCAGATCCATTTTTTTCTTCTGTGAAGGCCTGAAAAAAGGTGACCCAGTCTGACCCTTCAGTACTTTATAAAGTATGAGAAGATTACAGCCTGAAGTTGTATAATTAGTTCCAAGATTCTAACTCCAACTAATTTTATTAAGTTTAATCTTTTTAAGAGGTATTCTTTCCTTCAATTACAAAAGGAGGTAACTGAAGTTTTCTACCCTGTTGATATCCGTGACTCGGCTTCTTTAGTCAAGTAAATGTTTTATTCTCTTGGTAATAAATAAAAGGGTTTCTCTACACAGGGAAGTTGATCTGTGTTAAATGAGGACAGGCAGATTAGATCATTCATTCTGTTTGAGTTAATTTGGAATAAAATGTTTATTCTGGGACAGACAGTTCACACACAGATTAAATCAGGAATAGCTTCTTGTGCTGATGAAATCAAGCCATTCTACCATATAGAAATATTGTGGGCATTTTCTCTTTTGCTAGCAAACTTTGGAGATTCCTAGAGGTAATTAATGCAAAACTCACAAATGCTGTTATTTAGCACTAATTGGTATATTTTTAGTTATTGGCTGAAGAAACTAAAGTTATAATGATTAAAGAAAGCTTGGCATGGCAGCACAAAAATGTCTGAAGATCTGTAGCCTACACCTGCTTTATTAGCGTCAGAACGGAGGATGGTTTTGCTGCATGTGAATGTCGTTCATGCAACATTGTCTCGGACAGGAGAAGAACTAAGAAGTCTGGGTCTCTTTGATGCCTTACGTGGCCACCTAAAACACAGAGACCAAACAAGAATAAGAGAATAAAGGAAGGTATTTATTTGAAGGGCCTTCAAAGGTACACCCTGGGCAGTCCAGAGGCTACACCCCAGATGGACACCCAAGATGGACCCTGGGTCACGAGTTCTTCACCCTTTTATAAGTCTGGTTCATTTGCATATCAGGGTTAATTCTCCAATTATAACCTCAGTTTCATGATGCAATCATCCCAAGTTTGCCCCCCTTTAGAGGCCCCCAGTTTACACATTCTGGGCCTGATGTCCCTGGAGTGGAAGCCTGCAGAGCCCTGCCATTCTAACCAGCATGAGAGAACAGCAGCCAACAGGCCACAGGAAACCCCAGAGCTACACACCAGGCAGCACAGGATCCAAAAAATATAAAAGCTAAAACCTAAGGCATCATCTTCAGTTTGGAGATAAGGCAGGAGTGACTGAAGTTTGCCAAGCCATGAAGGTGGTGGTTAAGGTGAATGCAGAACTGCTACTCGCCCACGCCTGCAATGCTAGAGCAAGGGGCACCTGAGAAACCCGGTAAGAGATCAGTTGATCACAAAAAATCATGAACTTGTGAGTTTGCTGTGGAGATGCACAGGTTCAAAGAGGGACCAGATAAACTTGTGGACAACGGGTCCATAAAAGGTGATTTAAAGCCTGAGGCAGGGATGTCCTCTGCAATATTCCCAGCAAAACAAGTGCAAATATTGAGACAGTATGAAGAGAAAAACAAAGAAGTGGACAGGGTCACATGCATTCCCAAAATAACCTCTCCTGTTGTCCCTGCTGGGGATAGAATTCTGAGTTAGTCAGACAACAGGTTTATCACTGCATCTCCGTGTGACTCTGAGCAGAAGCTGGAAATACTGGTGAAGGCTAATTGCTGAACTGGAATGATCATATTCCATTAGTGGGTTTCCTGTACAGACAGAGGGAAATCCCATCCACTGAGATATTCACAGTGCAGACACGCTGCTAATTCCTCAGAAGTGTAATTCAGCATGCTAATAAGATCCAAATTAATTTTAAAACTAAGTGCAATTACACTCATTCCTTCTCAAATACTTGCTCTGTGACTATTTAAGAACGTTCTGGAAAAATAAATGAGTGATAGCAGATTACAGAACAAAAACCAAGTGTACTGCAGCACAAGTATATGAACCTCTTACCTTTTGGGTAGATGTCTTTCAAAGGCACATCTCCAGGTGCTAAAATTCTGACTATTTGATTAGAAGCCAATAAAGTTACACAATTGGTTTGTTTTGCAGCTCCTGTTTTCCTCTGGGCTCCATAATAAAATGGATCAGAAGGAGAAGCACGTTTGTGACTCAGAGAGGAGTTTCTTTTCCAGCTATACACTTCACTGGGAGACTGCAAAAGAGAAGGTGTCTACTAAAGAAAACATCACTATTGTTAAGTCCAAGAACAAACATTTCTTGGTAAATTCCACTTCTTATTTAATTTCAGATCAAATGTGGCTATTGTGGTTGCTTCTTATGCTACCACATGACAAGGAATGACCTGGATTATTTTGTTATCAAAAACTCCCATAGGGGTGAAAACCAACAAACCATCTACATGAGTTTTAGGCATCAAGATGCTCTGAAGATTTGAAGTTGAATCGACTTTTTTTTTTTTTTTAAATTGAACCAGGAACAGAAAGCATTGAAATAACCTAATTTGGAATCAAACTATGTAAAAAACTGTTAGGCTTCCACTAATATAGATAAATGCAAACAGATATTTCAGTAATAAATTCAAAGCTAAGCAACAAGGCTGGGACTTAGGCCCAGGTTCAGAGATTTAAGTGTAGGTCTTCACATGAACGCCAGTGGCTCCTTCTCCCACTATGGTCAAAAGAGCCTGGAGGAAAAATCATCTTGAAGGTCTCACTGTTTGGTAAACTGAGCACTGCTATTACAAATAAGAGCTCAGCTACCTTGTTCATACTGAACTCCTACACCACCAGCACTAAACACTGAATCCAAAGTTTTGTCCCATCACTCTTACATTCACCCTTAGCACTCCCTCTTTGAAATTCAGACTTCTAAAACTATATATGAGGAAAGATGGTGCCTCAGTCTAAATCAGGCAGAGCCAAAATGCTTCATCACCCACATTGGTGGGTTAGTATTGAAGTGTGCAGCACCTTCAGTACTCCCTCCTCTAGACCATCTCTCTTTTCTAGCAATAAATTCACATCTATTGTAAATAATATGAAAAGCTAGAATAAACAATATGGTAATATAAAACCAAACCAAGGAAAATTCAATAGCCAATTGCAAAGACTGTCTTATTGACAAAAACACATTTTTGAATCATTTTGGATTTCAAAGAATTTTCTTCTGTCATTTGGCTTTCCCAAAAGTCATGTCTGTTAACACTTACATTTTCTAATTTGCTCCAGTTTATTAAACAAACATGACATACAATTATTTATTCCATAATCACTACTCTTTTTATGTACCATTAGGTGGCAAACATAAAAAAAGTCCAAAGAATTAAACATACTGCTTGTATTTTCCCTGTGTTTGCCTTTACTCCTTGCGACAGCCCTAGTCATTACACTGCTAAGTTTCACTTTCTTTTCTGGTCCTTTTCTAACTGTGTCACGGCAGCAAGCACACTTACATGCAGTATTCACACTTAGCTACATTATTCAGTAGTGACGGGGCTTTATAGTTTTGCTATCATTTTCTGTATCTTTTTTTTCCTTTTTCTTAAATCTCGTCTTGCTACCTGCTGCACGCTGGGCAAAAAGTTCACACTGAACAGTTCAAAATTATACTGATATCCTTTTTCTCAGTGGTTATGCTTAATTAAAAAATGGTAAAAACATGTGACTTAGAAAATATTACTCAATCCAGCACTGTTCAAAACTTACCAAAAATGAATTCTATCTGTGCTAGACATTGTGTTGTCCCATTTATCATTACTTTAAAAACTACCAACATCCCGCTAGATTAGACTACCCCAACAAATGGTGTACACGACATTAATTTGTCCATTACTGTCATTCCCTTCTTTTTCCAAATCATTTGGTAAACAGGTACTTAACAGGTTACAGAATGAATGAGACCATATTATTTCATTGTATAATAATGCTGAGTATTTACCAAGAGGTCTGGGAAACCAATGACAACAGTAGCATAATTATGTTCATCCGAGAAGATCCTGTTGGGGGAGCTGATCTTTTGTCCCACAGCTGCACTGAGGTTTTCTGAAGATAGCTGGTCAGTTGAAACTGCATGAGGCACACACAATTCTGACACTAAACAGAGAAATTAAACAAAATTAAAGGCATTAAATCCAGATGTGCAATAGGAGAAGATATTAACTGTAAGAGCGCTGAGCACTGAACATTGCTATTACTCGCATAAAATTACTAAAAAGCAGAAGATCTGATTATACTATACAATAACACAGAGGAGGAGGAAGTAATCCTATTTTTGTAAAGTTAAGTACTTAAAATCAGGAAATACTAGCTTTGTAGTCGCTTATACCACTTAATTTTGTCCTCTACTGTACAAATGAAGCAGGAAGCCTATGGAGTAGAACAGCATGTGATCTCACTGAAAACTGTTATAATGCAAATGCACCAAAAGGCAAAACATAGGTTTGCACAGGTAAGTGTCCATGTGACATTTCTTGGTGACTCTCTTGCTGTCTTTGCAATTTAAATAATGTTGTTTGTAATGCATTTCTGTTAAATGCTGCTCTGGTTTTCTTTGTCTTTAAGCTAAGGAAAACTGAATTTTATTCTGTGCATCTGTAAGAGCCCTTTACCTTGCCTCAAATTACCCACAGTCAGAACCTGCTATCTTTAGTTCTGCACTGTTTCCACTTCGATGAGCAGACCATCTCGTTTACATGGCAGTGGGAGAAAATCTTTCTTCCCTCAAAGGATAAATGGTCTGGGTCAGCAGTAAACCCACACTGGTCTACCTTTTTTTAGTTCTCCCGCCACAGCTTCTGCCTCAAAGAACAAGAACAGGCTGAAGATGTTACATTTGGGGTTTGCTGGATGATTTGGAAAAAGGTGGACAGGGGATATGATAACATTTTAGATTGGAAGAGAAGAAACAAGGTAAGAAAGGAGAAAAATAGCACAGAAAGCATGCAGCAATAAACTTCCCACAAATACTTTGAGACTGGAAATTATAATAACATTTCTATCCATCTGAGGAATGACACTCCAGAGTGGTTTCTAAATAAGGTAATAAGAGGAAGGAAACTACTGTGCTCTGATAGTGCTTGATAAATTGGTAGAGTAAACTGTACAAGAATTAAAAAGGCTTCTAGATATTTAGGCTACGGTTAGGTTTTGGCATCCACCTGGTTGCTGTTTATGTAAAATAAGCCCTATTATTTGTCAATAACATTTGTCTGTACCATGTTTACACTGTGTTAATCTGATTTTTCTTACTACGCTAGCCATAAGAACCAGAACAAAACTTGTTCCTCCTTTAAGAGATATTAAAGTGGTTTCTCTGTTTGTTTCCTCTGTCTCTCTGATACATAATGGCCAAAACCTATGAACTGTTAGGTGGGATGCACATGTACTTCCAGTCTTATTAAACCAAGTAGACTAAAGACTTTGTGCACTGTGATCAAATGCTCAGGGTTGAAAATGCTATCAGATTTGAAGACAGACAGATCTTACCAGGCAGAATGACGACCATTGGAGACTTCTGCCTTACTCTGTAACTAAGACATGCCTCAATGCCTAGCACCATCTGGGAATTTTAGTGATCAAATTCCCCCTATCCTTTAACACAGGTGTGATGGCCTCAATGGCCTCCTGCACACTGTCAACAGAACTACAGAAACTGTGACTTCTGTTCTGGTTTAACAGTTGGTGGTTTGTATTTTTCTAAGGGTTGGGAAATGTTTTCTAGCTCATCTGAGTGTGAGTAGCAGACCTGCAACAGTCTACAGCCTGGACTCATTAATATATTTGTTCTCTTTTATTCCTGTTCTAATTCCTGCCTAGTCATCTTTCATCCTTTTCCATTCTACGTGCTCGGCTGTTTGCTGAAAGTCCATGACTGAGGGTCTTGAAGGCTACAATGAAATAAAAATGCTTTATTCAAACAACTTGAAGTTTGAGCATGGAATGTGCCACGCCTTGAGAAAAGTTGTTATTATTAACCAAAAATGATAAGGGGGGCAAAAACAGAATCAGAGAGATGGTTACTCAGACCTTTAAAGAGCCTTGTTTGTGCAGCTGCGAATAGAAATGATAAAAAGAAAAAAGAAAAAAGGAACTAGCCAAGCTTGCATTCAATACCTGTTGTTAAGCCAAATCCCATGTCAGCTGGTTCTTCACTCAGTGCATGCAGCTGGCAAACCTCACTGTCTTGAGCTTCCATATGGGCACGCTTGGTTAAAAGAAATTTCCTGTAAAGGATACACATTTCTAATAACTCCCGATTAAACTGGTAACACTAAACAAGGACTTTTCTCTTCTGAAACAGTGAAAACATTCTACATTCATATAAACAAGGTTATCAACACCTTTTGCTAAAACTAAATATAATCTCCCAAACATCTGTGAGATAGGAAAGGGTAGGCCAGCAAGCGGCAGACTTGTCTTCTGGTAACTATTTACACACTTTCATTTGCTGCGCATTTATAAAAATGAGACAGCAGAGTAACATTTCTTTCACATGACCACGAAAGTAAAGGAAGCAGGCTCTAATTCTGGATAACGTGTCTGTATTTCCAGAGATAGGTCCACCAACATTCTCGTTTCTAAAGTTCAATACCACCTCGGTAAAACTAATATTAACACACATACGAGCAAAGCTAGTCTAGACTTTCAGAGGCTGGCATATCCTCTTCATTTCCTACTCTAAAAGCCTACCTGCATTTTCACCACAGCAAATCTGCATCTCAAACACCCATTTTTTAAGTCCAGCCAGTCTCACAAACAGAAAAAAACAAGTTTGAGACCAGGAGTAAAACTTCTGAACACAAACGAGACACAAACAAGAAATAATGCCGTCAAGAAAACCAGGCTGAACTAACTTATTTGTTTCATTTTCCACCAAGAGCCACCGGTCTTCAGCCACCAGGAAAACAGATTTCAGACTGATCGGAAGCGAGATGGTGTGAGCTTGACCCTCCAATACATCCAGTACAATAAGGTGGTTTCTATAAAATTGGAAGCCAAGAAAAGAATAATCAGATAGGGATATACACAAGGAGATCCGATATAAATTAATTTAATACCAGGATATAATTTACTCTCACCCTGTTTCTTTGTAGAACACCAGCCAGTTTTTGTGTGAAAACTCTCGGCACATTTTGTAGTTGCTCTGTATAAAAATGCATCATAGGGCAATTAGTGTTTGTTAGATTTGTCCCAGGGAGTTTCCCTGACTCCTCTGAAAGTGCACTAGTTTTTTTCCTTTATTTAGAAGAATCCACAGCTTTAATTACCTCTCAAAATGCTATCTAGCTTGCCTAGTTCCTAGTCATAAATGGCATCATAACTGAGTTCATTATTTTGGACAGAATTTGTTGTAACAAAATGTTCTATTATTTCCAGTTCTAGTCCTAAAAAGGGATATTTTAAAGACACATATCTTCAGACAACTTTTTAATCCTTTTTATATCAATATTCTATAACAACGCTATTTTATGTGTAAGACATTCAAACATACATAAGAGTAAACAATGAAATGCTTGGGCTGTAATACCAGGAAAAACTTAATGATCCTGGGGCAGTTTTTCCAACACTGACATTTGCTTTTAAAAAAACTTAGTATAAGAGGGGCAGGCGCTATTCCTCACCATCTCTTCTTTGTTGCTCCACCAAGATGTTCTCTTAGGAGAGCCTTGAGCATCTGGTGAGAGCAAAAGTCGGCGAAGGGCACCATTGCTTGTATCCAGCAACAACACAACATTGCTCTGTAAATGAAAAGCAGATCCTTGTACACATCAAGCCCATTTAAGAGACTACAACAAATCTATCTGAAGCACTTTCACAACTCGAGCCACTTAGGACATTTTGAAAAGATCATCTCGATTTTGTTGCAAAACATAAGCTGGATTTTCTTGGTTCATTTCAAAGATCATAGAGAAATTGAATTGAAGAGGTTAAGTACATGCAAGGGCTGGAATGATATTACAGTTTTTCCATAGCATTTTATCTGTACATCTCACATTCACTTCTGCATAACTTCTAGGAACAGGACTAGCATCGTTTACGTGTCTAAGATGCAGCTACAGGTAAGTGACATACCAATTAGTTCTGTCAAGCCACTAAAATACTTCACTTCAGTTTTTATGTTTTCTTTCCATTTTTCTACTGTACCCATTGCTTAAGTCCCACTGAAGGTGAAAAACTGGTGAAAGAAGAAATGGCTCAGTACTTTCTCTCCAAGTCCATACTTCTGACACTGTGGAGCCTATTAAATATCCCAGGGTGTGACAATCCTTCTGTGACCTGCACACTCTTGACAGCTGATAGTGTCGGAGGTAGGACAGATGTTGGGAGGACAGCAGGATGACTCAAGAGGATGGAGACCAGAAACAGATACAAATCTCCATATATCACATGAAAATATGGTGTGCTAAATTTTGAACTTCTTCAGATTTCTCATTTGTTCCTCAATGCCCAAGGGTCAACACATGCTATTAAATGATGGGGGCTTTTTAAACATTTCTTTTTGCAAAGTACTACCAGCTGCTCCTAATGTGTTTAACTAAGAATTCAAGACAATCGTTATTCAGGGCCAACCTTAACTGCATCAAATGAAATTTAAAAGGTACAAAGAAATAAGTTAATTAAGCCTTGGGTTCAATTTTTTGTTTGCCATTCAAGGAAACATTCAGTTCTGCAAGGACATTAGGTTCTGCAAGGACGTACTAAAAGTAAACTGCCTACGTACAACATGTGCAATAACGCACAATAGACGTTAAGGAAGTAAAACATAAATTCCCACGAATTCCCCTAAATAAAACAAATACAAACAATCTGAGTCACAGCAGTTTTGTTCTTTTTGGGTACTCTTCATACTTTCACTAGAAATACTTGTGAGAGTTAACTTTAATAATGACAGTAATTTGAAGCTAAATATGGGAAAGTATTTAAAATATTATCATGTTATTTGGAGCATTTGGGAATTTCAGTTCAAGTTCAATATTTCTAAAAAAAGAAGCTTGCTTATGTATTACAAACTGAAATTATAGAAATGCGGTTCAGGAAAAAAAAATAGAACATTTGCTTTGGATTTTGGTTTTCTGCCATTTTTCATTTATACAATTCTGAAACAGCATTAGCCTTCCACGTGAGATAAAGGACACATAGGAATCAATTACATTCTTCCACTTAGTGTTAAATTTATGAGAGCAGTTGGTAGTATAAAAAGCTTCTCTACTCCACCCCTTTTGATGTTAATGGTTTCCTTCTGTGCTAAGTGACTGATGTATATTCTGTCTGTGTTTAAGAATAGATTTTTGCGTCACTTGTGAACACATCCAAGAGCAGCTCTGGCAACTCTTCAAGTGGGCTGGGAAAAGACGTTGGTGTGCAATTCCGCTGTGTTTGTTCTTGACTGGGAGAAAAGTAACCTTTGGGTGACCTCCCGACCCCAATGTCTGGAATTCCAAACTCTGGACAGATGCAATAACCAATCTTGTGAAGTGGTGTGCCTTTATTTTTAGCTACTGCAAAGTTTCCCTTTCCTTACTGCTGTTTTTATTTTAACCAGCATTTTCCTCTAAAAAGTTCTTAAACCAAACAGGGCTGTGACTTCATTTTGCTGGTATGGGAAGTTGTTCCTTATGGTTTTGCAGACAGAGGGGAGAGCTTGGGGAAGTTTCAGAGTGGGACAGTGCAAATAACTCAGTTTAACATTCTTGTATTCTTCTCCCCAAATTCACTGTCGGTTTTGATCTCTTCTGCCCTTGATGCTCATGCCCTGAGCGAGCAAGCTGCAAACACAGATTCTTCGCTGTCACGCTTCAGACTGAGGCTGATCCTTAGCTTGGCAGGGTAATCATACATCCTCTTGCCTCCTGTCCCACCTTTTCTCACTCAAGGATCCCTTGAGTGACAGAAACATAACAATCCTGACACTGTAAATATTAGGCACAGATACAAACATTAACACACTGTTCATCAGGTTCGATTGGAAAAAGTCTGTGCAAGAATTTACAGTTTGGGGTTCAAACTGTCGCATCTTCAGAGGTAGGGAAATGTGTGCAAGTAGATTACTGGTGTTCTAATTAATGCAAGTGGTGTCTTTCAGATGATTTGGGAGACTCTACTGTACTCGAGATTTCAGAGAACTGAGAACAACAAGTAGTGGTATAAGCTTTGTGCTTATGGAAAATGAGCCTTCTCCCATTCTACTGAAGGTGCATACATATCTGTATAAGCAGACCTTTACTATAAGGTGTATAGAAAAGGAAAGTCTTATATAATATTAAAAAAAAACCAAAAGAGAACTAGTTTTTGAAGAAAATGAGAAAATACACCCTTTGTTCTAAAGACATACATCAGAATATTATGGAGACTAGAGGTTACAGAAGTTACTACTACTATGTTACTGGTACTTCCATATTCAGGTCCTCACTTGTGCTTCAGGCCAGAGCACAAACTGTTAAAAGAAGTCTTCTTTTAAAAAATGGTTGCCATCTTCTACATGTGGGGAGTGAGGTGGATCTCTGTGTCAGTTTCTGTGCCACAGGCTCCCTCACTCCCTTGTTATCAGAGAGCTTTGACAGAACTGCAGGAGCACGTGGGACAGGGAAAAGCATTTCCCTCCCATCCCCACCCCACTTCCTGACCAAGAAAGATAAAAGCAGAGTTAAAGGATGCTGGCAGGTCACTGCCCAAACAAAGTTTGTTATGCTCCCTGAGGTAGACTATAGGTTACTCCGTCCAGTTGCAGCCTTTCAACACAGTAAAGTGCTTGTAAAAAACCTCGAAGAGCGCTGTTAATTTATAGGCAAATCAATTCTCCATGTGCAGTTTGCTCCTACAACCCCACGTAAAATCACGCACAAAAGTTATCAAAATTCTTTTCTGTCTGTACTTGCTCTCCTCCTGAGCAGTAGAAGTGGTAGATGCAGAAAAAAAAAGAAAAGTGCATGTGGTAGGCACAAAGCTTTAGCAGAAAATAAGAGTAGGCCCTGAAGTACTTGTGAGGAGGACAGATGGCAGAGGCATTGCTGCTTTGAAAAGATGAATGCAATCCCCATCTTACAAAGAAGTTACCTGAGATTCCTGAAGAGTCCTTTCAAAGTCTATGAGTTTAGTCTGAACAAAAAGATAGAGTCAAAACAGCTTGCACTCACTGAGACCAATGGCCACCATGAGGAATAAAATCATCTATCCTTTCTTCCAAGAAGATGTAAATGTGACTTAAAATCAGATAAATCTCCCACTTGTGCCATTAAGTTAAATCTCTGAGGAGTTTACTTTCAGTAAAATTTCATTTAAAAGGACAGGAAGGAATGGTAATTTTTCATTTTATTTCACTGGAGGGCTCTACTGAATCTAGATGGATGTCATCTGGGAACAAGATAAAACACACAAGCGTATTTGAAGAGCCACAACATCATCATCATCTCATCTTTTCCAATAAGGTTATCACCCATTTCAAATTGTTCTTTTTTATAACTTAGTCAGGAACATTCATCTTCAAAGACCTTTATTGAAAGAAAAAAATGGAAAAAATTGCTTTTGGCACTGTTTAATTAATGGATTATATTATTTATGAAATAGCAGATGCCAAGTGGCCCTTTTATTTAATAAATGCAAGTTCTTATTTCTACAAATATTGTTAATACTTCTTAGTCTTTTTGCAACTAAACACAGATGAATCTCTAAAGCATCAAATTATTTATATTATTTATAAAATTATTTATATTACTTGGTTTTCTTGTTTTGTTTGTTGCATCCCTGGCACAACCAGCTAACTCTTGTAGCCTTGCCCAAAATGCAGATGTGCCACTAATCTACTTTTCTTAACATGTGAATGCTGCCAAGTTCTGAGTTTATGCCTCTCAATGATCTCAGTACACCCAAATGTAGGCATCTTGACTATATGTCAAGCATCCTTCTGTAGCCAGTGGAAAGAGAGAGGCACTTCCAGAAGGCAATCAAACATGTTCTGCTTTAGCTGAGATGAAATGCTCTTCAGGTCACCTTTATTCTCCCAGCAAATACAGAAGGTACTTGGATGATTATCTCAGACCATATGGTTACCTGCTAACATCAATAATAATGGCTTAAATTTCATACACAGCAACATCCACCTAATTTCACAGGCGCACAGAGCACATGATTTGTGAGTGGCTCCACTGCAGGAAGAGTTAGGAATAAAACTGAAGTTCTATGTGAAAAAATTACACTGTTTGAGAATCCCTCTTGTGATTCAGTGGGAATGAGAGATCCTAACACTTGAACCCCAACATAAGGAAGGATAGCAGTGGCTGTGAAGACTATAACAGCAGCACTCATCTAACCTGTGCTTTGGTGCCTCACTTAAAAACCAATCCCAAATAAATTACCAATGTAGTCCACGGATAGGAGCACACAATATACAAGAGAATAATTTTTCTTCTTTTTTTGTTTCCTGTCCAAGTTGCTTACTTAAGTTCTCAAGAAGTCTAAAATTACTTTTGAATGGTGTCCTAAGCATAGGACTTTTTGCAACCAAGTTGGTAATGAAATGAAACATATTTTCACAAACAGTGAGTAAGGTCTGCCTTAATGGTAAAAATATGTAAAAAGTCCTAAGATAATGCAAAACATTCTGAATATTTTAATTCTGTATTATTTTCCAGTCTAAAGCAGGCTTATTTACAGACAGGATGTACTCACCTGTAGCACTTGCCAAGAAAGGCAAGTCTGAAACTGGCAATATTTAGCTTTGTCAGAGAAAAACATGAGGTTACAGCATGACTGAATTCATCTGGAAAGGGACACTGAACTACCACCGTCTCTCCACAGAACAAATTTTACTTCAGGGTCTGAAGAACATATCTATCATACTATCACTAAAAGATATATTCCATGAGGACAGCCAAAACCAGACTCTGAGATAACTACCTAAAGCTTCACAGAAGAACCTTCATTTCTGACACCAAATGCTACTGTGACTTGGTTAAAAACAAAATGGTATGAATTTTGGAGCCTTAGAAAGCAAACAATATTGCTGGCTTTATATTAAAAAGTGTGAGACACTCTAAACATTCTTAGATACAAGACAGACTGCCATCTGTTTTAGTTTCCTGCATCAACTGCACCAAAGAGAGCCAAGAATTATTTAGAACCAAACAAATGTGCTATGTGCATCTCAAAACAGCCCAAATGGTATTTCTATAGCTGTTCAACAAGCAGGTAACCTCAGAATCATATTTTTTTCTAGTTTGCCTTGGAAAGTATCCAACAGGCAGCTGCACCTGCATAGGCAGTTCTACCAAAGGCAGAAGAATTGTGTTTCTCATAAGGGACTGAGCTCAACTATAGCATTTGACACCAGAAAGTGGCATCAACACTTGAGAAGTGTTCCTGGAACAACAGTATTGCAGACTGAAATGACTGAAAACTTTTAACACCACAACTCAATGCAGGAAAGGTTCTTCTAGACTGAAGTATCTCACCTCCTAAAAAATCGACAGAAGAAATTCAAAGAAAGAAAAAACCAGACAA
>VZTA01018418.1:0-26544 GCA_013398855.1 Mohoua ochrocephala
ACCATCCATGAATCTGTGTAGAGCTAGAGCTTTGGTGTTGGTGACCAACAGATACACTGCATCCCCTCTGATAGGGTTGTCTATTACCTGGGACAAAAAGTTACCCTTCATGCATTCCAGGAGTCTCCTGGGTTCTCTACAGCTGGCTGTACTACTTTCCCAGTAGTCAGAGTAGCTGAAGTCCCCTAGCAGAACAAGAGGCTGTGAACACAATACCTCTGGACAAAGGCTTTGCCAACAAGCTCCCCTTCATCAGGCAGCCTGTAGTAGACACTAGCCATGAGGTTCCCTTTGTTGCCATCAGTCTCTGATTCTTACCCACAGACTTTTGACCTGTTTATGGGTAATAATGGTGTGTTGCAGGAACTATGCAGGAGTAAGCCACAAATTCTACCAAAATCTCAAACTTTTCAGCATCAGATAAAAGGTAGTTGGGTTTGAATTTTTTAATTCTACATTAAAATTGATACAGCTTGTCATCCTGCCTTTCTTAAACAACTCTAATTAAGCACAGTTTGTATGTTGATAGAGTGGGAAGAAAAATTGCTTCTTTAGATGAAGAAAACACAGGAGATGCTAAGTTTGCTCTTTTCAAAAATAGCAGTCAAACCAAAACCTGTGCTACATGTTACTTTGAGTAGGTAATACAAACAAAGCAATTATAATGAAGCTCATGCGAGCCAAAGATGTACAGGGTCTTGAGTGGGCACAGGCGCAGAGCTGGCAGCAAGAACAGCTTAATGACCAACAGAAGAGAAGGTAGCTTGAATGATCCAGCAGTCCAAAAGCATTCCTAGAAGCAGATACAACATTCTGTTATCAGCAGAGCAGCACAACTTTTAAAAGCTTGCCATAAAAAACAATAGTTTTGTTTCATGTACTTCAGTTTGAGACAAAATAAATTCCCAGTCATGGTCCAGAACTACCAAAACTCAGGAATGTCCTAATCTACACTGGAACACCAGCGACACACAATTAAAATCATAGCAAATCAGCAACACAAAACTCAGTGAAAAAAGCTCCCAGCTGACCAGAGAAGGATTCTAGGCATCTGCACAAGATGCTTAGAGCACAGCTCAGGCAGTCAGATAAGGAGTGAATCTCATCAATGCAGAGATGATATAAGTTATAAACCCAAATGTCTTTTTATTTAGATAAGACATGTGGGTCCTCCTTGCACTTAGATAGCTCCATAAGTGGAGACACAGCAAGATGTTCAGGGAAGGAGAGATGCAGTAATGGATAAGTGGTTAACCCTTAAATCTTATTGCAAGATCGATATCAGTATTGTTAAAAACAAAAAAAGAGTGATACTTAGAAAATGAGGAGTTCTAAACTTCTTGCCATCATTGACTCTCTTCCTTTTGAGAGTCATTTTATCTACATTTTAATGTCAGTTTTTCCTTTGAGACACGCTAATGTCATTTAACATCTAGTTCTTTACGAGCAGGTCAAACGATTTTAGTACAGCACTTTTAAATCTGACAAAAAAAGAAAGGAGTGAGTACGGAAAGGAACAGGACTATGTTTCATTCCAGCTATTTAGCAAGAATACCAGCTAGTTTGTTCATCTGTGTAGATGCCACCTGCAAAGATGAATAGAGATTCACCTGTCATTTCAAATTCAAAATAAGCAGGTGTATAGGAAGATTGGCATAAATCAAGCAGAAGGCTGTGGAAGACTGTAGAGAGATTTATTTCTTAGGTTATTAAAATGGCATCAATCATACCAGTAATCAATCTATAATCCAATAGGGATTGGGCACCTATGTTAATGCATATCTTTGGGGCACATAGTAGGATTAATTCAGAATCACCATTTCAATGATTTAACATGCAATTTCCAAACCACCTGGAAGGATCCTGAGACATCTCATTCATAAATTTACTAATTTTTAAAGCTTAAGAGCAAATGTCAGCATCCTATTATAGGCTATTCATGTCAATATGCAATTTACTTTAAATATCGGTTTTATCATACTGTATAAAGATTGCTTATTAATCAAATGTATATTAATCTATAAACAAAATGCAAATATATAAAATGCTTGCATTTTGTATTTTGGACTTTTAAAAAAGCCAAAATTAAAATTACAAAATTTATTTGTGTAGATTATAATACCTCCTTCCAAAGAGATTATGAGTCTTCAGAAATATCACCTACTCTTGAAGACTGTAAATATTTGAAGATTGATATGTCTTATGACCCTATTAAATTCACTTAATAAAGTCAAATCAACAGTACCACAGCTATAAAAAATATATTAACAGACTCACGGGGTGCAGTGGGAATATATTTGAAAGTAGTTGGCTGAAGCTTTGAGCTCTATAAGTGAACTCAAATGCTACCTACTGACCAAGCTGACAGGAAGATCTCTTTTTGCTTGTGCAAAGGGCATCACCATCCTATTGTACCACACGTAGATCTCAGAAGAAAATTCACAAATTCTTCAGACAATAACCCTTAAAGTGAAAAGTGCTAAATTCCACTTGCCAGCATCAACCAAACTCCATGTTTAACGTAGCCACTCTCAGAAAGGGTAGGGAACGAGTTGTGAAGGAAAGCAGGAAACATATTTCACTGTTGTAACAACAATTTTGAAGATAAAATAACTAATCACACTGAGCTCTCGTTTTTTAAGGAAAGTCTCCTAATGACAGCACTGTAAAGACGTTCTCACAAGTTTGTCCACTCAGATGACAGATGCACCTTAGGTCACTTCTACAGACCGGTTTTCATAAATGTTTTTTTACAGGTTTTGTCAGGATTTTAAAGGCGGGAATCTTGCTGCAGTGGTTTAAAACATAACTCGAGCTCTTTATGCTAGCTTTCTGCCAGACACAAAGCACAAATGCCTGCCTGCACTGCCACCATGCCAATTCCCGGTCCAGTAGTGCCCGTAAAACCTGACGATGCTGCCCTCCAATGGATTCACGCTGACACCTGCTGGGAAGCACTGGGAGTACGGTCCTGAGAATCAGCTGCCTGTAGTCAGGGGGTCTCTCGTTTCTGTGGACAGAAATGTGTTCATGACATGTGACTCTCAGAATCGTAAAGGACCCCCAAGAGTTCAATTTAAAATTCTCACTTAGTTTTAGCATGCTTTTGCCATCTAGCTCCCTGTTATTACCTAGCCCCTCAGAAAACAAAATAAAACAATACAAAACCCACATACCTTAAAAGCAAATTATGTCATAGTCTAGCTAAAGGTGATAGAATCAAATTTACTTGTCAGGAAAGAGAAATTGCTTTCTCTAATCATACGTGAAGAAAAAGCCTTACTTTTCCTACTACTTGGAAGTTTTAAGTTATGCTAACTTTAATTAACAAGTTTTAGCCCATTGCAAAATATTAGTTTCCCTTTTCATGTTTTTGTGATCTACAATGCACGTTTTAGGGTCTCCTGTGCTACTGTGTGAGGATTTTTAAAGTAGTTGTGGTATTCCTTTACTGTAGTTAGTTGGTTGATTGCTATTATGGACTTGTAGTTTTTTTTACTTTTTCATTATAAATGATTGACAGATAAGTGACATCCTGGATGCACACATGGAATCAAAGAGTCATAGAATGTCTCAGGATGGAAGAGACCCATAAAGATCATTGGATCCAGCCCTTGCTCCTTGTAGGACTGCCTAAAACTAAACCATAAACATATAAACTTATCTGAAAGATGAGGAGAAAACGGCAGTTCATATCCACAATAGCAAGAGCCCTAGAAGCCTACTTAACTACATGAAATCAAAGAATCAGAAACAGCTGAGTGTCAAATGCAATAATTCCTCCTTTACCTTTGAAGAAATCACTTGACAGCCTGGTTTTATTTGAGATAGTACCTCTCTTTCAAAGTGTTTTAAACACTTGATATGAAAATGGACTTTTAACAAATTTCAAAAGGTGACAAAATCTTGCCACATTAGGGATATCATGCAGATTCTAAATGTTTCATGCAGAAATCAGTTCAATAGAACATACCATGGCAAAATACCAGCATTTCCACAGGCTTTATGTAGCACACTGCTTCAATATTAAATTATCAGGCTTTATTTTAAGTGCTAGTTCTCTAGACTGCAGTTGCAAAAATACTGGCAACACTGTAAAATCATTTTGCTTTTTATTTACAATGAAACACAATTGATCAGATGTGTATATATGGTCTAATGGTTATTTTGTCAGCTATGGGCAATTGATAATGACTCATCTGCAGCCTGACAACTTGCATCTCAGAAACTCTGGATGACTATATATCATCAGAGTCCTTCCCAGCCCTTTCAGATAGTCACTTTCCTTTTATCTTCATAATATCATTGCAAGCATAGGGAAATAATGGCATTTACAGATGGCAAAGTGAACTACAGAAAGGTTGAGGATTACTCAAATGAAGCAGCAAGGCACTCTCGGTCATCTTGTCCATAATCAACAACTTAGACTAATGCCTGTCTACACCTGGTCCCTGCCTATACCTGTTTGGATATGAGGTATTACTGTCTCTAAGTCTTTAGAAGCACCTCCTTCTCTTCAGCTGAGCAAGACTAATATTACAGGAAGACATTCCACTTCTTCCTCATTTCCCTGTCTTCTGTCATCTCAGCTGCATGCTACCATGACTTAATTTCTAATTGAAAAAGGTGCTAGAGAATTAATTCAGTAATGCAGTGGGTAATACCCTGCCTTCAGTGAGTTAGATCAACTTGGAAGAGAGTCAAGGCTGGTGTCACAGGAAGAAAACCAAAATCTCCCCTTCAGTAACATCAATTGCATGGGCAGTAGACCTTTTCAAAATTTCAGTCCCAAGGTGATTAGGCAGTGCCTGAGTGATTGTTGTGTACACTGTAGGTTACACTACTCCAGGAGGAGGGATCAGCACTGCAATTTCAGCTCAGAGCAATGGAAAAGACAATTTCTTTGAAAGTGCAAGTAGATGCTTCAGCCTAACAGAGTGGCTGTTCTGCTATGCATCCCATTAGTGCAATTCCTGACCAAACCATGAGCCATCTTCCTTTTTGAAATAATAACTGTCTAAGAAAGACATTTTTCTCTTAAGGGAATTTTATGCTCACAGCTGAGAAGCTATAGAACAAAATTACGACAACTACTAGTCTCATTTTAATATCTAAGTGGGATTTAGTATGCAAAATACAGTCTAAGGTCTTTAAAATAGTAATCCAAAGAGACAAAAAAAACCCACTAATAAGTGTACTTTACAAGTTACGTGTTAACATGCCTTTAGAAATGCTCCCACGGAGCAGATGCATTGATATTTTAAAATCTACATGGAACATCTACATGGAAACTCTATGGAACAGTCTAAGCTAAGACAGTAAAGTCAAAGATAACTCTTTACTTCTGTATAACTGGAAGAAAATAAGTAGCAATATGCAATCAGTTCAATCTCTCCTGAAAGTCCATGTTATACAGATACCCAAATGTTGCATGTCTATGTCCTATTTCTAATATAAATTATAGCCTATTTCAGGTTGACAATCCATTTTCAGTGAAAAAAAATCATTTATTGCATTCAGGTCCAATACGGTAGTCACGAAATGTAAACAGTGCCTGAATACTTTTTATTCCTATTAGCGTTAAGCTCACATACAACATTTTATAGGAAGAAACTGAAGTTACTGTGTTGCCTAGACTTGTTTCCTTGTACTTCTTTGACTGTGTGCTGATGAAAGGTTAATGATGTAACAGTTAATCAAAGAAGTTTTTTAAATAAATATATTCTACTCTATCCAAGCATATTCCCTGCTCTGACTGTGATTTTCTTGAAATCTGAGTCAGTTATTCTACAATGTCTAGAAGCACGAAGAAAAACTCAAACTACCTTCATGTTACAGGGGAGAGAAAAAAAAAAAGGTGCAGCAGGGAATGTCTTGCTTACAAGTAGAAGAATTGGACTGCAGATGATAGAAAATGGTGAACAGGGATCAGTAGAAAGCAGATCTACATTTTCACACACTTTCCCTAACACATATCCCAGGCCCACATACTGCCAATTCTGTTTGCTGCTGTAGCAGAAGAAGGTAAAAGACAGGTTAGGCATCTGCTCCAGGTTTTTTGGTCACTCATGCTGCTTCTGAGCAGATGAACCCAGCCAAACAGTACATGGATGTGCAACAAGTCTGATAAAAGAACAGCATCACCCAACAGCATCACTGCCAAAGTGACAGCCTGAAGGGAATAGAGGAATCCAATGGAAAACAAGTGCATTGGAAGTCACGTGCAAGAACACAGGATTCCTGAGAAAAGGACAAGGGTTATAAGAATGTGAGTAGGGGTCCATCTTGTCCAGCTCTCACCGCCAGCAGTAGAAAACAGATGTTATTTAGGGTATATCCCCATTTACAGATCACCATCTGTGATTTTTTAAAAATCCATTCTGAATCTCTTGATGCTGTGTGTCTCTATAGTCTACTGAAGCAAAAGTTCACTGCCAGTTTAGTAGGGGGAAGAAAAGGGGGGCTTTGTTTTTTAAGTGCTCTTCTTACTAGCTATTTTCTACTAGTTCAGTGAGTGTCTCTGATTTTAGGACTTGCCAAAAATAGTACTTGCTGTATTTGCCTTACCCACCATTTTCATGAATGTAAAACTCGATTACAGTGCCCCCATCTCTCTTCTCCAATAGCTATTCCACCAGCTCTTTCAGTCTTACCCTTCAGGGCAATTGCTCCACTCTCTAAATTATAGGACAATAGCATCATACACTGGAAAGAAAGACAGAAATCAGGCAAAAGCATTTCACAGTTTTAAAAATTCATGGTTTCATATTTCTCAAGAAGAGGAGAAGTTTCTGTTTAAGATAGGCAGAAGAGATTATTTCAGAAAGCCTAGTTGATTTAAATTTATAATGGGAGTATCTGTATTTTCTTTTACTATGCTTAATCACAGGGAAAATATTACCCATGTGGCTGAAGTCAACAACTATTCAGAGCTGTTATCTTTGCCCAGTTAATTACGTGGCCATTATAAACACCAATAATATTTGCAGTGTGGTTCCCTATTTCTTAAGCAGCAGATGTTAATAAAATCTATGGCTCATTTTCTGAATGAATTGAGAATATATATGTGTGGTCAGTGACTAAATATTCCAGAGAGATCTGGAATTATTACACTGGGAACAAGTACTGTATTTTTGGTTACTCTGCATTGACAACAATTGTCTTTTTTTATTCTGAGCTACACTGCCTTTGTTGTTTCTCTTACAAAGTCTACTTTTAACTTCTGTAAGAAAGTTTTAGTCCCTTAATTGCGGACAATGTGTAATCCAACTGCATCACTGAAGCTTAGAAACAACAGAGAAAAAATAATTTTCTTTTCTGTAATGTTTAGCAGACAATCAGGCACCTTGGGCAAGTTGCTTTATTAAAATTTTAAATATTATTACAAATTATTACAACATCACATCAGGCTAAAGTAGTTTTAAAATAGACTGTAGTTTTTACTGGACGATTTACAGCCTAGCTTCCATATGTCACACAATGATTTCATCACCTTCCCTGATTACTATTTATTGTGAAAATCTCACCCGTCAGAATAGGCTTCTTTTGTTTCAAGTTAATGATCACTGTCTATAATGAAATGGACAACTCCAATTTAATTTTAGTTTTCAACCTTCTTCTTAAGACAAGGTAACCAGTTCTCTGATAAACCTAGGCTTAAATTCTTTTCTCTCACACAAAGAAAATTCCTGCCTAGACATTTCTATTTATGCACTCTTAGCTCTTGTTTGGTGCAGGTGAAAAAAAAATACCTTTCCTGGAAGCAGTTCCATGTGTTCTGCAAAAGGCTATACATAAGGTATCACATTAGGAAGATCTGAGCTTTTCTCCTGGATACATGGACTTGACTTTTATGCCAGCATTTACATCCTTCTCCTTTCTCTCTTGTGTCCTCTAAACATTTATGTGTTCAAATTCAAGGTAGTTTATTACACTCTAATATGTGTATCCTACAAAGGAGTCCAAATTAAATAGCAATTTACTTGGATAATACACATAAATTCCCATAACCTCACCATTAAAGAAAAAACAGAGCACCTACCAAGAAAATGACCATGCCCTTCCTACCCTTCAAATAATCATCTGTTGGAATTGATATACGCCTTTGGGACAATTAACAGTAGATTAAGGAGTTGGATTTACTTGAGATGCACGTAAAGGAAATTAAAAAGAACATTCGGACCAGCAATGATTTTAGTCCTTCTTCTCACCCTTCTTCTGTTTACTTTAAACTCTATGTTTCCGACTAATACAACAAAAAATATGTTAGAGATGGCTAATCATTGTGTTTGAAAATAAAGCTTTCTTGTGAAAAATGAAGCTTGCTTAAAGTGTTCATTTATTAAATTCTGAATGGGTTGGAGGGAAGAGAACAGAAAACCCAACAAAAGAACGTTCTATTTTTTCTTGATCTTTGCAGAAAACTGGAAATTAAGTTTTGCTTTTCATGCCTTGTCTAGAAAAAAAATAAAAGAAAACAGAAATTTTAAAAAATCTTGACAAACTATGAAAAAGAATAGACTTCTTCTGCTCGAACAACTTTAATGGTACCCTCTTGTGCCGCTGCCATTTGTAATAATCACTTTAAACAGAGCTGTGTCACCTAGGAGAAATAAATAGTTTAAACAACACCAACAGAGCTCGAGATCAATCTGACAGACTGTTCTTCAGCTGAACATTAGCAACAATAGTCATTGTTTTATTCCTTTGACAATGTTATTGTTCTCTTTTTAGACATGTTCTTTTGCTATATTCCTTCATTTTCTTCTCTCACTTGGCTTTTCTAATCTTCTTAAAAAAAAAAAAAAGGAAGAAGAAAAGAAAAATAAAGTTGGTTCAAGGCAGCTAGAAACAGAACAGGGGTACTCAGAGTCCACTTCTATGCAGAAGCAGACCTGATTTTTTTTTTAGTTCTGCCTTCTTTTTCACACTCCAACTTACTGTCCTTCTCTTTCGATTCTTTTTATTAATTTGAGTATTCACAAGTACTTTAATGCAAAAGGAATAGCTGTTAAAAATTTTTAAAAAAACAAAATAAACACAAACAAAAAAACCAAACCCCCCCACACCAACAGCTGTCAATCTTGCAGCAGCTTTTCCTTAATTATACTTGTTGTACAGAAATAAATAAAAAATCCTCCTAAGGAAATTGCAGAATGAGACAGCTTTTAGCTTAACAAAGATCATCCAGTTCTGACACTTTATGTCCGCCAAGCCCCGCATTGATCGCTCTGTGTAGCGGATTGAGGCGCTGCAGTGCATTAGTTAAATATCCTGGAATGATTTTCTCGTCCGTGTCTGAATGGGCGAGCCAATGCGACATTTATGTGTCGCTTCATGCGCTTCATGTGACCCTTCATGCGACACTGTACTGTTGATGCCTTTTTTCACTAGAGGGAGCCCAAATCCCTCTGTATGTAGTTTTAAGTACCGTATTTCCAAGTTTTCAGTCCAGTCCTGTGTTAGCAGTTACCGTGGAAAAGACAAACCTTCTACTCCTGGAATATTATTTTTACTATCAATAATATTAATATGTTATTGCAGTATAAAAAGGAGGAAATTCAAAAGATACGGGCTTGGTCCTGCTGGTACAAGTTTGCAGAATTTTGGCAGCTGAGCTTAAAGCCTTGGGTATAGCAACAAGTTATGACTTTGCATCTTAACACTAGTAAGGAAGTTACTTTACATCTAATCATCTCATACTAATTCATGCTCAGAAGAGGGCTGTCTCAGCCTCCCTGTTTTCACTGACGGAGGATAATCCAGAAGATATGCTAACTTCAGACTACATTGCTAATACTTGTTACGGGACAGGCATATTTGAGGCTCGGTTTTGCCAAGGCAAACTGTATGAGGGACAGTACAACAAAGAGATAGAGTAAACCTTTCCTCACTCACCTTTGGCAGTCCTTCTAACAGGAAGACTTTTTACGGGACCTCGGAGCCGATGAGGAGTTGTAGAACAGGATCGGCAACATTACTGCAGCTTGGCTTCCTCACGGGTACATTGTGCCCTAACTCAAAGGCAGCATTCGCCAAGCAAGCGCTTGGGGGAACTACACAACCAAACACGGTTTAACCATGTTTGTAAGGTCACAGCTGGAGAACACAGTGCTAATTTTGAGTGTAACAAGGAGAATGCTCAAATGGGTTTTAGGCTGAGAAGCTGATCTTCTCCATCATTTTGATAATGTGAGAAAGGTCAAATCTTTTTTCATATGTATCTATGATGATTCCAGTGATGTTGCAATACTGGATTTCTATTTGGCAAAAGGCTTCATACAAAGAATGAAAGAATTGTATTTGGGGACTTAGGAGTTTAGAGTTTTCTTTCAGGTTTTCTTTTTTTTCTCTTTCCTTTTTTTCCCTTCCGTTAATAACTTCTGAATACAAAGGCCTTAAGTTACTGAAAATCAAATTTACACTTTCTTAGCTATAAATCCTCTTTATCCTTCTAAAAAAATTTATACAAGACAGTTTAGTTTCCATTTGTTATCTAGATTACTATTCTCTTTTGGTTCATATTTGGTGTTGGCTATTTACAAAAATTTACTTAGGACTAGCAATAGCTCGCATCAATGCTACTGTATACATCACCACGCATTGCTGCCTCTTTAGATGACTCACGTACGAAAGGGATATAAGGGACAAAATGCTGATGCTGTTGGAACAAGATGATCATTAAGGTCCCTTCCAACCCAAACCATTCTCTGAATCTATGACATTAGAAAAATACATACATACATACATACATAATCATTGTTATTATTAATAACAATAATAAAGATAGCATCTGATCACTGGTTAATCCTGAAAGCAGCATGTCTGTCTTCGTTTCTAATAGAGAAGAAAATTATCATGCTGTTTTCAGAGAAAATTTAAATGCCCACATCAAAATATCTTTTAGATGATCCTTAATAGAGGATTCTTTTTTTTTTCCCAGTCAATTTCAATTTTTTTTAACCTAAACAAGTTTTACCTCTTATCCAATTTCATTGTTCTGGAGGGGAAAACATGCAAGAGAGTAGGGAAAGTAATTACTCTTTACCAGGGAAAAGTAACTCTCATAGATTTGCGAGTGTGGTAGGACAGCAAAGTCATATTTTGATACCTTTATTGCACTGCATTTGTGCTTTGAACTTACAGCCATATACTTGCAAAGTTTCATAAGGTTTTAGACTTGTTTCAAGAAATTATGTAAATAATTTGGACATAAAAGTGGAAATTCCTACACATGATAGGAATTAAGGGACAGTAACATTTGTTTATTTTAAAACATCATCCAGGTCTAACCAAAAAACAAACTGAACAAAACCAAAAGATAAGAACATAACATTGGCTGCAGAATCTAAAATCCCTTCAATCATCAGACCTGGACAGTGTCAGATTGTGAGTGCACATCCAGTGCCTACATATTACCTACCACTGCAGCTTCAGCTCCCTGCCCTAATGACTCGTGACAGTCACTCCTGCCCTTCCACTGCATTAGTGAGGTTAAGAGCACTTACAGCTGTCTCTGTTAATGACATTATGGACCGTTTCCTTGTCCATAATACCTCTCCAAAGCACAACAGCCTTGTCTCCTTCACCATCCACCTCTGCACTGTCCCAGTCTCAGTGCAAACACAATGCACCTGGGGATACTTTTTAAGGAAGCTCTCTCAGTGAACCCTGAAGAACAGTACCTTACTTTGCATAACAGAACTGTGCTTGAAAACCCATTAGAGATCTAATAAAGCTCTCTAAGTACAGAAAAGAGGAAGTAGAAGCTAAGCACGTAAAGACTGCCTAATAATAATTTGCATAATAGTAACAGAGTTCTACATTAGAGTCTGTATACCTGTACTGTCCCTGGCTGGGATAGAATTGTTTCCTCATAGCAGCCTGTATGATGCTGCACTCTGGATTTGTGACCAAAACAATGCTGATAACACACGAGTGTTTTGGTTATTGAACAGGGCTTGCACAGTCCAGGCCCTCTCTGTTTGTCACTGTCCCTGCAGCAAGCAGGCTAGGAGTGAACAAGAGCCTGGGAGGAGAAGCAGCCAGGACAGCTGACCCCAGCTGAACAAATGCAAACGCCATATGCCATATAATGACAAGCTCAGCAGTCAAAACTGGGGGTGTAGTCTTTCCAAAGTAGCTGATCCTCAGACACAAGCTGGGCATTGATGTGCTGTGTGGAGATGGCAAGTCACGGTCTTGACAACACTTGCTCTTTTTTCTCTCTCTTGTTCATTACTTAACTGTTCTTATCTCAACCCATAACTTTTTCTTAATACAAAAAGCAAAAAGTATCTCTTTAATCAGCTTGCCTATTCAGTCCACAGACCGACTCGCAGAGTTTTCATACGAGGGGAAGAGGAATGTGGGGGTTGGCGTAGAAAGCGTATTTACTTTTTAGGTCAAATTAGTATGTAATCTGGTCACATTTTCTTTGAAGGAATAAATTAATTACACAGAAAATAGTTTTTCCCATCTTTTATTCTATTAAAAAGAAAATAAAATTGTTGACTCACAAATTCCATTTTGATAAGCCCAGCAGCAATTTTGTGGGCCTTTATACTTCAGTATAAGAATGTTAAGAATTTTAAGTTGAAGTTTTGACTCCAAATTTTAGATATTTTAGGGAATAGAATCATAGAATCACATAATATGCTGACTTGGAAGCAACCCCTCATGATCTTTGAGTCCAACTCCTGGGCCTGCACAGGACACCCCAAGAATCACACCATGGGCCTGAGAGCATTGCCCAAATACTTCTTGAATCTGTCAGGCTTGGTGATGTGACCACTTCCCTGGGGAGCCTATTCCAGTGCCCAGCCCCCTGTGGGTGAAAAACTTTTTCCTGATATCCAACCTAAACTTCCCCTGACACAACTTCACGCCATTTACTCGAGTCCTGTCACTCGAGTAAACACCACAGAGAAGAGATCAGTGTCTGCCCCTCCTCCTCTTCCCTCACGAGGAAGTTGTAGACTATTATGAGGTCTCTCCTCAGTCAGACCAAGTGACCTTAGCTGCTTCTCATATGGCTTCCCCTCCAGACCATTCATCATCCTCATGGCCCTCCTTTGGATGCTCTCTAATAGCTTAATGTTTTTTGTTATATTGCGGTGCCCAAAACTGCCCCCAGCACTCGAGGTGAGGCCACTCCAGTGCAGAGCAGAGTGAGACCATCCTCCCCCTCACCGGCTGGCCATGCTGGGGCAGGCTATGGCTGGCCATCCAGGCTGCCAAGGCACTGCTGACTCATGTTCAACTTGCCATCAACCAAGACCCCCAGGTCCCTTTCCATGGCACTGCTCTCCAGCATTTCATCCCCAGTTTATACACACAGCCACGGTCGCCGTGTCCCAGGAGCAGAATCCAGCATCTGTCCTCGTTAAACTTCATAGTGTTGGTGATTGCCTATTCCTCTAATTTGTCAAGAATACCTTTCCTCTAAGATTTTCCCACCTGAGCCACCACTATTGGATCATATGTTTCTCCATAAGTAACAACTTTCACTATCACTGTTTTAAAATTTATAATGGAAAAAACCCAGTGACATATCTTACATTCTACTAGAATGATTGATGTCTCCTTCTACCAAAATCCTTTTTCCACACAGGTTTATGTAACAAATTATGTTTCAAAACATTGTAATGAAACTCCCTCCTCTACTTCAGAACTTATAAAGGACATTAAGCATACTGAGATTCTCTATAGATAACTAATGATTAAATAATTTACAGTCCTAATGCTCCTTGCATTTTAACATATAATATTCTTTACTCTAATCAATTCACCCTGCTTAAGCAGAAATTGTTCAGAGCTCTTCATTCAATCAAGAAAGAGCATGACAACACTCTGAAGGACAGCGTTAGTAAAATACTTATTCCAAAATTGACCCACCATTATGTCCTCAGTGCATTTTTTAAAATCAAATCATTTTTCCAGTTAGTGATCAGACTAGCCATTTCTTTGTCTCTTTCTAGTATCCATTTTATCACATTAAGTATCAAAAAGATCAGCAATGAGAGATGAAAGATAAAGGTCTCAATTTTTAGTTTAGTCATTTTGCTTTAATATTTCTCAATTACCTGCAGACTTCATCCTTCTAGAAGGGAATAAGATCTTTCAGTTTTTGAGGTAACGTAAGTTACCCTTAACAATCTAGGAAAAAAACCAACCACGAAACAACAAAACCAGTAAAATCTAAAGGCAAGTCAACAGCAGTGGTTTAGAATTAGTGGACCTACAGAGTAGTGTAATACTACCTTCTGTAGACTATCATCATGCGGGTTATTACGAGTCAACTATGACTACTTCAGGACTATCAGCCCTGATTAAAGTAATATAAAGACATGTAAAACTAACTTGACAATTTAAAAGTATACTGAAGATTCAAGTAAATAATTCTGTTGGGTCTAGCTGGAATTCTCACTGATGCTCCTCGTGTACTGACAAATTGTACCAAATTTCACCAAGTTTCAGAATACAAACATAAGAACATGTTAGACCATGATATTTTACATTTAGTCTGAGTTACAGTTCAAGTGCCAGTAGTATCTCACATTGTAACTTGTCAATGTTAAAACACCAGATGTAAAAATTATTACAAAAACTATTCCCATGATTATTAAGAATTATCAAGTAAAATAGGACAGATACTTCACTAGTGTAAACTGTTCCAACATTACAGAACTCTATCAATTTCATAGTGAATAAAAGTTACACTGTCATTGGAGAACACCCACAATTCTGGTTTTGACAAATGCTGATTGTTCACTATGGTTTTCTAGAGTTTGTTTCATAACAAAATTTTTAATAATGTAGGAGATTTCTTCCTGAATTTTCGTATGTGTTATGAAAAACTGGTATTTCAGACAGAATTAAAACTACTAATACTTCTAAAACTGTTACTACTTATTGTAAACTGACTGTGAAAGGCTGTAGTTACATACTTGAAAAAAAAAAGTTTTAAAACACAGATAAACTACTTACATGAAATTAGTTTGCAAGTAGAATTTCCAATGAAGAACAGATTACTCCAAGAAGTAAGGACAGCTACTAATAAAAGAAAGTTTGCTGCACTAAAGAAGTTTAAGTTTTCATTTCAAATATCACTAATTTTTATTTATGCAAGGAATTCACACCAACTACATCTCAGATTTCAGGCACACACAAGTACTACAATGTACTGAATACTGACTTTTGCACAACAGCTACACAATAACCCAGAATCTGTAAGTGAAAAAGTACTATTTTTAATTTACCAACAGCTTCCCAGAGAGGAATGGCTGCACAGCATGTTTCTTTTTTATTTTCTTAATGTTGGGTAATGTTAGCCACTATAATAATTCCATTTTCTTCTTAAGAATGACCAACAGGATAGTATGAACCTTAGAACTCAGTATAATATATAGTACAAAGAAAGACATGATCCACCTGGATGGAGGCAATTTAACTTGGAAATGAAACTTCAAGAAGTCATGATCACATACTTACTTAGCACTCGCGCATAAGCATAAAATAGGCAATTCTCTAAGATTTCAAATTATAGCACTGCTTCTCTCAACGTGTCACAGAATGACTATTCAGTTCTTTAACACGATCCTCAACGACATGAAAGTGATCATCTCTGTTTCGTACACAAATATACACTCCAGCTGAGAGCTGAAGTCTTGTCTCAGTTTGCTCATTCTCTTACACCATACTTCCTCAACACTTTAACCATAGGCTGAAGTATTCTCTAGCTGTCTTGTTTTCCTTCCATGTGCTGATTCTGATGCATTGACTTCCTTGGAAGAAAAAAATTAACCTTTTGGGATTTCCCTCTTTATCCCAAAATGAAGTTAAAATCTGATTTCAGAATGAAAAAGGTTAAATCTTACAAGAAAAAGCTACCAGAACTTAGATCCAATAGTTTAATTACTAGGTTCCCACACAAGAAAAATGCATGTGCAAATCCTACTTCTGAATCAGAGACAAAAAAATTAAACTGTTGTCTTAAGTGTGAGGGGTCAGTGGAGGACCCGTGGAATGGATTTACTACCTTTTCTGATTACTCTTACCTCTTCCTTCCTTAAGCATTCTTTGCCCCTCGGCTGGCTGATTCCCAATGTTACATTCTTGTAAGGAAGAAACGACATAATATGCTGTTTAATTTTTGGTAGAGATATGCTTTGTAAATACAAAGGAGAGTCACTATCAACATGATCATTTGCAAGCAGCTTTCCACAATGCTCCCTTTTGGATAATACAGTTACTTCAGAATCCTAGATCCCTTAAAGATATGACATAATCAGCGTGTATTGAAGGAAGTGACACATATCCATATTGTAATCCAGGCTTCTCTACCAAAGATAGAGACATACATACTGTTACTCTCATTTACAAGCTGTACATGGGCCCCTAAGGTTGTTTTTGAAGGGCTGATTTTCAAAACTATTTAAAATACAAACAAACAAAACCCCCTAAATCACTAAGCAAAAGCACTCCAACAGCAAATATTTCTTGGCTAGTAGAAGAATGACTTTAAGACATAGTTATTTTAGGGACAAGCTGATTCAGTTATTTGGCTTGCTTGTTACAAAACCATATCTTCATTTTCCAACAGGAGAAATAGTATATTGGAATTGCAAGTTGTAAGAAACTTTTTCCAGGTTTGACTTACCTCATGACTGTGACAGTAAAGAAGAAGTTTTAAAATAGACATTATTTTAAAAATCAGTATGAGAAATCCTCAGTTGCATGATTTGGAAGGTATAGTTCTGTTGTCCACTCACCAAGCATAATCCATTTCTAGTCCTGTATGTAGGAAAATTTTGCTTAATTGCCAGAACTGTCTCACACAGCTGTGTGATCTCAAGCAATTCACAATCACTATTTATCTTCCCGCTTTCATAAATGCACCTCTGGAATTTTTTCATAGCAATAGAGTGCACCAAAGCACTCTGCACCAAAGCCATATGAATACATTCTGTATCTTGGAGCACTCTTTCTCACTAGTCTTTATATTTCTCTAATTTTTGGAGCTCAGGAATAAAGTTTAGTAATAAACAGCCTAAGTAAGTAGCTTTGTCCCTTTGAATATGTACCTTAATGTCAGCATATATTTTAAATCATTTATCAAACTGTTCTGTAAACAATATGAAATCAAAATAAACTAAAGATAGCCCTCATTCCTATTCTACACTCCCATCATACTTAAAGTTGTGAAAATATTTTCCTGTCTGGTATTCATAGCAAAGTTAAAAGCACTATTTGACTCACATTTCCAGGACTTTTAAAACAGAAATTGCCATTTTATCCTGATCTAGGACTTTTTTCTTCAATTAAAACTCAGAACTTTGTCTATTCCAAATTCAATAATTGAATTTAGTTTTTCTTTAAGTTTTGACATTGAAAAGAAGGAGGGAGGGGAGAGCAGAGTCTCTGTATTTTAAGTCTGTGTTTACAGAAAGATGCGGTAGGAATTCTGGCATGTGAAAATATCTTCAATCAACAACAAAAAATTAAAGCAGCATTTTGCGTGACCAGCTAAATTGAAGTGTGTCATTTAATGTGAACACTTGTATTATAGTTGCAATAGTACTGAGAATCATCATGATTCCATGGACTGATCAGCAGAACTAACTGAGTACTAGAGATTTATTTGAAATTAAGACACCTGATATGGTTCATTAATTTGATCATATTTTTGTATTCCCCATGCCTTCAATGGAAAAAAAGAAACCAACAGTTGCATCAACAGTAAAGTTTTAGGGGTTGGGAGTTTTTTTCTTTTTTAAATGGATATTTCAAAAAACATAGATGTATTTTTGCAGTAGAATTTCTAATTTATGTATCTGTAGACGTATTTCAAACTAAAAGATCAGATTAAGACTCTCCATATATACTCGACTGGACACTTTCTGAATTTTAAGTTGTCGGTTTCTTTAAACGACTAAGGGCCTCTTAAAGATAGTCCCCCATCGAAATGATATGATACTGCTGCTTTACCCAGTACGCAGAGGAATGTTTGGTATCCATATCACTGAATGTTCTCAATTTAGAAACATGGAATGGCCAAATACAGTTGTGCCAAGTATTAATTTCCTGAGATGCTTTTCTTTAACAAACAATATTATTGCATCTTCCTGTTTCATAATAATTTACTAAGTTGATGAAATCTCTCTGAGTTACAGCAGGGCTTTTACTTCCCCTCTGCACCTGAAGGGCCATACCACTGAAAGTTCAACAAGAGGTCCTGTTATTCCGCATGCCAAATTTGAAAAATCCAGGATCTAATATGCCAGTATCCCAACACATAAGTTTACTTATGTTGTTATCTTCAATATCATCCTAAAAGCAAGCATATGTCCAGCCTTACAGAGATAGATAGACAGATATATATAGATATAAAAATATAAAACATTATATGGTTCCTAGCTCTTTACTGTCATCCCTTTAGGGAGACTGATTAAAATTTCAAATACTGAGTGTTTTTCAGGTTTGAAACAGGTTGAACACTTTTGCCAGCTCCCTCCAGATCTTGTATGCCTTGTACGTCCTTCAGAAGGACAGGAAGTTCTACTACCTGTGGAGGGGCCAGTTGTTCCCAGCCTCCTGTGACGGAAAGGCAGGAGAAGTACAGCTTGCGTTCGCAGTCAGCTCCGTAACTCCTGTTTTCTGGTGCTACAAGACTTTTTGCATTTTACACATATAAATGCGAGGATTTAAGAACACAGCTTCCTGCAATGCAATACAGTGTTTTTACTTTCAGTCATCATATCCCTCAGTCTTGCCACACAGCTAGCAATTTGCAAGGACTTCCTCAGGAAACAGGGAAGCATCTCAGCAAATTACTTTGTCAGAGTGATCAAAAGGAAGAGAAAATTGCTAAATCTCTTCTGCATAACTCACATCTTTGTGAAGGCATAATTAATGGCCCTCCGTGGGACAAAGACCAATCCTGAGTTTGGACTATCCAGTTCCAGCACAAATACTGCACACTTCCTGTGAGGCTCAGGAATGCCAGGATGCATACCCAGCTACTGTCAGCCACCAGAAAAAACTCCTTACTCTCAGAATTATGGAGCACCAGTTCTCAAGGAGTCTGAGCAACTCAAGTGGAGGGAAAATATGAAACCATTTGGAGATTCTGGAGATCTTGTTACGGTGAAAGTGACTTGGTATCTTATTGCATTGGGTCTACAAGGCAACATTTTTGATCATTGCAGTGGACTGCAAGGACAACCTCTCTGAGTAGCAGCCGTGTGTCTGCCCCACATCGTTCCAGCCAGCCCCAATGGACACAGGGCACAGCTGAGCCCTGCAGTCAAAGTGGTGGCATCTCTCGGAAAACTTATTTAAGAAATGGTAAAAAATGCTGCACAACAGTTGAGAGAGAGGAGTGAGAAATATGTGAAAAAGCCCTGAAGGTACCAAGATCAGGGAAGGAGGGGACAAGGCGCTCCAGGCACTGGAGAAGCGATTCCCCTACAGCCCATGCTGGAGCAGGTTTATCTTGATGAAACTGTGGCCCACGTACAACCCATGCTGAAGCAGTTTGTGAAGGACTGTATCCCATGGGAAGGACCCACCTGGGAGTACTAGAAGAGCATGATAAGAAAAAAGTGGCAGAGAGGAGCAGTTACGAGTTGATCCCAGTAGCCATTTCCTGTATCCTGACACCAGTCAAGGAGGATTGAAGGACTGAAGTTGAGCCTGAGAAAAAAAAGGAGGATGAAGGGAAGGCAGTATAGATATTTTGTATTTGTTTCTCACCATCCAGCTCTATTTTAATTGGCAATAAAATAAATCATTTTTCCCCATGTCCAGTCTGTCTCCCCTGTGATGTTACTTAGTAGGTTTTCTCTCTCTCTTTATCTTGATCCATGAATTTCATCTAAATTTCTCCCCTTCCTGCTGATGTTGAGGAGTGAGAAAGCAGCTCTGTGGGTATCTAGCAGGCAGCCAAGGTCAACATACCATGGGTAGTGGAATTTGTCATAATGAAGAAACAGAAAAGTCAGATAAAAGGATTCTGTTTCATTGACAGACAAGCTGTAAGGACAAAAATAACTTGCTCATTTAAAATTAAAGACTGTAGAAACAAAAAAGAAAATGTTAAAACTGACCTCAGAATTTCTTGTTACTCATGACACCTTCTAAGAAAGTCTCTGACACTTTCTAACTTTCCTCTACAGTTCACAACTGCCAGGAGCTCACAGAACTTTATCTTTTTTGCTGCTGCCCTCACATACAGCTTCCTATTTTCTAGCATATGATGTAAACCCGCTCCTTATATTTCCTTGCCTCTTATGACTGGACAATGGAGTCTTAAATGGTAGTCTGACAGCAAAAGGTATTTCTCTTACAATTCTTTAAGTTTTAGGGTTCTGCCTCATTTAACAAATTCCCGTCTCTAAGGCGTTTCTTCCTACTAAAGTGAGTTCTCAGCTCTATGGTCATTAACTTCTATAATCTTTTGGAAGAATTAAAACTTGGAATCAATAATTTCAGAAAGAACTTTCATCCCATCTTATTGGTAAGACCTGGAGATAGAGATCTGTATTTTAATACATTAATGAACTGTCTCAGGCAAGACCTCAAAAATCTGAGGTCCCATTGCCCTGCTTTTATTCACATTAGCAGTAAATGAATTATGTAATTAGTGTCCTGACACTAAAGACACGTCTTTAGTGTCTTGCTGTGTAATGTCCATGCAGTTAACACTTTGTAGCCTTTTTTCTCCTGCTGCTATTGTGTCCTTTTAATTGTTATTTACTATGTCTTGCAGGTATATTTTGAGGATTAAATTCTGAATGACAGTACTAACACTTTGAAGGAATGAATATATTCTGCATTTTTGCGACTCTTCTCAGCTTCAAAATTACCGCTTTCCATCACTCTCTCCATCAAAGAATCAATTGTTTTTGTTGAACACAGACATATAGTGCAGGTCTTTTCAAAACACTCCTTCATGTTTTGTATGTTATATGGTTAAGTACAGAAAGATGATTCCCCTTTCAGACAGCGCTCCTGTTTATTCTCCATTTAGTAACTGGAATAAACAATTCACATAGGATTCCTTCAAATTCTTTAGTCTGTTTTTTCTAACAGCAGCAAGGTTAAGTAACAAACTGTAGCTTTGAGCTGACTTCTGCACTCTCTAATAGCTCTTCTCAGAGAGAGACTCAGACACTGAAAACTGTTCCTTTTCACAAACTTATTTATACTTAGAAGTACTGAAGTACTAAAAGACTACTCATTAGTACAACTTCTAGCATGACCTACCCATTATACTGCTACAACTCAGAGGGAAACAACAGCCTTATACAACTTGCACCAAGTCTAAGGTACCACATGGTTTCAGTTGGTCCCATTAGAGAATTGCATTACTTCAGTACACAAGGCATAGTGTTCAAGATTTTGGCCAAGTGTACTAGCATAAAATATATTGGTTTACTAGAACGGATGCCTAAGAGTGGCCTTCCTGTAGCAGAGAGGAAGCTCCGAACATCTGCATTTGTAAACACTTGTAGCGTACACTCTGTCAGGTTGGAATATGAGCAGGAGAGGCTTGTGACTGAAATAGGTGTGCAAATAAAATTTCCAGGTGTAAATACAGTGTTATATATAGTAGCATATAGTTATGCTACTTTATGCTTCTTAACTTCCAGTAAATTAGAAAAACTAAGGCTACAGTGACACGTTACAAAGAATTGGCATTTTATGCATAAGGCTACGTAACAATGCTTATCAAATGAAAAACAGGTTCCCGGTAACAATGGTCACAGAGGAGAGCCTGCAGCACAAGAAGTGTCTTATGGTGGGAGTTCATTAAGCAAAGGTGCATATTCCATCAGACCTGCCCAGTGCAATGCCTTTTGCTGTGACATTCTACCCTGCCAAGTGTACCTGGCCAATGCTCTACAAACCAGGCCAGCTGGCCAGCCAGCTGAATTTGGGAAGACTGATCATGAATGAGACCTCTAGAAGTTTATGATATACCACCAAACAAACAAGGAAAGCAAGAAAGGTGCCAGATGAACAAGACTTGGATGATATAACTGTTGCAAACCCTGAAAAAAGGCAGTCTGCCCTAGAAATGGTGTAACAGCTCTCTAGAGGAGAGTTATGGCATATTAAGTCTACCTGTAGGACCTGACCATATTTTGATTGTTCAGGTTAATACCTAAGAAGAGAAAAAAAAGTACACTTCACACTCAGTTTACACTTTTGTTAGCTAAACATTGAGAAGAAAACACTAATAGATGTATCACTTGTTTGACACCTAAGGTCTACACCTCACAGCTGCTTTTGGAGAGAATTGAAGCTTCCAACAAATCTGGGGTAACTTAGACCAAACAAAACAGTAGTTCAAAGCAAAGTGTGAACCTTTCTCAGCTGTCCTGATGCATATCAACTTTAAAGTCTCATTATAACCACATAAATGCCCCTGTTTATAGTTCTTCTTTCAGATTTTCAGCAAAATATTCAGCCAATGGAGAGATACAATGTTTCTGTGGAGGCCCAATTATGTAGAGATACTCTATTCAGACAAGGTAGCAATCTGTTAAAATTTTAGTTGACTGTAATTTGTAGTTTTAAGTGAAGCCTTAATCATTCTTGTCCAGCGACCAGTTTGTTGTTCAATTTAATTAAATCCATACAGTTAAGAAATTTTATGCACACATTTGTACCAGTCGAAAGTGTTGTTTTTAACTTGAAAATCATTTCAATGATGTACTGACATATTTTTTAAGGAATTGCATAAATAATGTAATAAATTTATAGTTAAATTATGAAAAAAAACCCCCTGTGCTTAGTTGGTCAAACTTAACCAATGTACCTAAATTAGTCACTCTTTCTTTTCTCTTCCATAATTCCAGTTTCTGTGCACTGCAGTTGACAAATCTGCCTGCACTTTAAGTATCGGCAGATTAGTGACATTTAAATCTAACAAGACTTTGCATGTTACACAAAATTGTTTTGGAATAACCACTTCTTATCAACTGTTTGTGAAGACCTAAGCAAGTTGCAGATCTAAACTAAACTGATTTCTTAACAAGAGTACTCTGAAAGTGGCCCACAGACTAAACTGATAAAAAATTCAGACTAGTTTTTTCCTCCTAGACCTGAATCCGCTGAATCAATTTATTTTTCTTTCAACTAATTCTATAAAAGAAGGGAGGCTTTTTTGCCACTATTGTTTTCCTCTAAATCTTGTCTCTCTAATATTTAGCACTGTGCAGCTGGCTGGTTGGTTAGGCCCAAGTGAGGAGGGGATTCTGGGTGTGGCAGAAATAAAAGAGGTGTGAGAGGCAAAGAAGGCAAGAAAGATGTAGTATTCAAGTCACAGAATAACAACTGTGTTACTTACATAAATTGCTATTGATGGCTTCTTAGTAGAAGAGAGAATGTAAAATGAAATGGAATAACACTAGGAATACAAAATGGACGAAAAGAAGCAAACTGGACTATACCTGCTGCATATAACAGCTACTGAAGAGAAAGAAAAATCTTTGCTACTCTATTATATCTCAAGTTGTGGTCTTTGAGCTCTTCAGGACATGTTTTAGAATTAACTGAAGGTCAGAAGCAGAAAAATCGAAGTACTAAGTGTGGTGAGGGAGTTGTTTAGAAAGAAGAGAACAAAAAGCAAAGAAACCAGTATATAACTTAGTGCATAGTTAAATCTTAAGGATATTTCTTGTGTCTATCTTGCCTCACTAAAGACTGCTAGATGCAGTATTGGAGGCTTCCCTTTAAAAAGGGAAAAGCTTCTTTGTCCAGAACTTTTAAATGTAAATAATAGAACAGTGATAAGTCTTTTCCTAAACAAAAATTACTATGATAAACACGAATCCCTACCAGTGTTAGAAAGATAAGTAACCTGAAAACATAGACATTGAAAGGGATTGTGCTCACTGCATAACAGTGCAGCTGTCTTGTACAGTGTATTGATTATCTCTCGTCTATAAGCAAAAATCCAACTCAGAAACTGTTGAGGAGGCAGGGCTGAGGTAAATCAGTGACAATGAATATTCTCACCGATATCCCGGTGAGGTGCCAGAAACTTGCAATACAGCTTCAGAAAAAAAAACAATTTAGTTCTTTATTTTATATTTAATTCTCATTTTTTTCCATGGGTGGTAGCTTTCTGTAATGACAAAAAGCTTTGTCCATCTGTCTTTAAAATATTGTGGGTCACATGTATTTCTCTCTCTATGCAGACTGAAAGCTGTGCATACCAGAAGTCAGTATTGCTTACAGTATAAAATGCTGCTAAGATAGGAACGTCATCCACACTTTACTGTGACATCTGGGAAAGAAGGAATTGGTTAAAGATGCAATACAAAGAAGTTTTGATGTGAAAGAACAGTCCTTCTCTCACGTGGATGTGGAGAAAGATCTCCAGACACTGTTTCGGCAATTTTTAACCACTCTCACTCACAGTGGCTACTACTATCACACTGCACAGGGATCACTGCACATGCAGCTGCGTGGTGACCTAGTTCAGACAGTTAAGTGAGCAGAACGTTTTTGAGAAGGGCTAGTTTTTGGCTCTCATAGCAGATGAGGTTGGAATCACAGCAGTTCTAACTCCAGTTATTTAAACCACTGTGAAAACATACCTTCAAAAGGGATTTCCAAGGCTGAGAGGTGAGAAACTCTACTAAACAAATCTAGATAAAGAAAACAGAAAAAGCCAAGAAGATTATTGAGTAAAATACAACTAAACATGTAGATGTGATAGTTTTGGCTGGGATAAAATTAGTTTTCTTCACAATATCTGGAATGAGGCTATGTTTTGGATTTGTGCTGGAAATAGTGTTGGTAACACAAGTATGTTTTAGTTACTGCTGATCAGGGCTTAGGCAGTCAGTGCTTTTTCTGCTCCTCATCCCACCCCACCAGTGAGGAGGCTGGAGGTGCATAAGGAGGTGGAAGGGGACACAGCCAGGATAGCTGACCCCAAATGACCACAGGGATGTTTCAGACCATATGGTATCATGCTCATTATATAAAACTGAGGAGAAAAGAAGGATGGTGGGATATATGATAGGGCCCTGCTCCCCTGGGGATGGCTGAACATCCACCTGTCTGTGGGAAGGGGTTTGGTAATTTTTTTTTAATTTACCTTAATTTAAAACAGTTACTTTCATTTTTACACTCTTCAATTTAAACTTCAGTCCATTGCTCTTTGCAGAACTCTTATCTGTCACAAAATAGTCTCCTTTAAGATGACTTGGGCGAACTTCAGTGCTTCAGTAAAGAACATAGTGTAATTATACCCTTCGTGTAAACTTTCAAGCTATTTTCTTGTCCGAGCAATTCCTAAATGTATCTTTCTTAACTCTAGGGGGGAAATTTTTTGTCTGCCATCCATCACTGAGATTATGTGGTAATCTCCTATACAGTGCTTGAGAGCTGAGCTAGTGTATATGCCTCATCTGGCCTCTGCAGCTCTTCAGATAGGGAATTGTTGAGCGTGACGGCCAACCCCACACCATGCTTGGTGCGCTGAAGGCTCCTCGGTAGGCTCCAGGAAACATAACCAACTCAGCTGCAGGGTGGTGTGTACACCAGCTGTCCACACCTCACTGAGCACCAAGGCGGCCAGCATTGCTCACCCTGGAAGAGCAGCCATGAGTTAAGATATGGCACCATGAGGTCTCCAGCTGACTGACTGTGGCTCACATGTGGGTCCTGGCCAACACAACTCTTCAAGCTTGAATTCATTTGACAGCTGCTGTGACCACCTTCGTCTCGCATACCCACACGGTGAGTAGCTTCCTTCAAGATCTCCTTCACTGATGAGGAAATGATGTTTTCCTGCTGATCTGACCTCTTTCGCCCTTGCAGGGTGTTCAGAGGTCTGGTGCCAGACGTCAGTCAGTAATGTCCCCACAATCCTCCTGCACAGCGACAGAGCCTTACAGCGCAGGTGTGCTTTCGCCGGGAAGAAGGCAGGTAAGCTGCTTCCACTTTCCAGCGCCGTGTTATTTACAGCACACTCTCACTCAGCTACTACTTTCCTTTGCCAGTCTGGGAACATTTGGGCACGCAACTTAAATTACTAAATTACTTTTTTGCTTGTGTGTGTTGTTTATTTGGGGTTGGGTTGTTCGGTTTTTTCAATAGCGACCGTGCGTCTCGTTAAACCATGCTGATCACTGGCAAGGACTGGGCATAGGACCGGGCGTAGATGTTTGGCTTCAAGGAGGAAGGCCAGCCCCCTGCCAGGGGACAGTCCAAACCTCTTTCAGTACGCCCCAGCACCACTCGTAACCGCGTGGAGTGAGAAACGCGGTTGCGTTTGTCGTCGGGCCGCGATTTTCCACCGAAAACAGCGCAGCGCAATACCGCCGGGCTGCGGCCGCGTCGCTCGGTTCATGGCGCCCCTCGGGAAGCGCCCTGAGCCCGCACGCCGGGATGGGAGCCCCTTCCCAGTGCTAGGCAGAAGGGAGGTAAGGGCGGATGGCGGGCGGGAGCTGCGGCCGAACCCGCCGGCTCCCAGGGCGACCGCACCGCTTCCGCCGCGCTGTGCGAGGCCCGGCGGCGGCG
>VZTA01018420.1:0-50824 GCA_013398855.1 Mohoua ochrocephala
CCCTTCCCTTCCCTTCCCCTCTTCCTCCTATCACTGTCCATATTAATCCCTATCTGACCTTTGATAATTACTATTTTCAAATTTTTCCTGTTCATGAAGAGTGGAATTTGTTGCAGTTTACAGTGGCTCAGATTTTATGCACACTCTTCAGATTTGGTCATATTTGTAACTACCTTGATATTTAAATTGTTTTGGCTTTGGCTGTGGCCATGTGGCTCTGGATGCTTTGACAGACTGGTGCAAAAATAGCATACAAGAGATATACAATATTTACTAAAGATATACAGAGTATTCCGTTTTCAGATGCCTTCAGATTTTACAATTATTGCTGATTATTTTCAGCTTTACATTCAGCTTTCTATCTTATATTCGACTTGCATTGTCAGATTATAGCTGTGAGCTTGTTTCTAGTTATGACACTAAGGGCATCTCATCTTTCTGTAGCGTTCTTTCTTATAGCTGAATTTAGATTTCACTTCACAATCCACCCATCAGAATTTTCATTATGCCCCCAAAGTCATAATCATTGTCAGATGTTGTATCATTCCTCTTAATCATTTGACATATTCCTCAAATATACATACAGACATGGAGGTAATTAAACTCATGTATCCTTACTATTCTTCTTCTCTTGTTTCAGAAAACCATATCTTCCCTTTCACGTTGCAAGTAATGACATCTGAGTTAACAGAACTCCACACAGCTGCTATGGTTTGAAGTCTATTCAATAACATCTTCATGTTTATCTGTGCTCCTCCTACTACAGTGGAAGTTGTTTCACCCAAACAGACCATTGCCTCGTTGAGACATCCTGAGAATCAAAATCCTGCCTCTTTCTACGGCCATGATGAAAATCACACTATGTGTGTGTTTGTTCCCTTTACCAGGACCTGCCTCTTTATTCTGAAATTTCCTCAAAACCACTGCCCAAACTATGTTCTTCTGGAGACTAAAACTTCATAGTATCAAATGATAAAACTTGCCCAACTGAAATGAGATTTCTGTCGTGAAAGAAAATGGATGGTATAGTCTCACAGTTCTCTGAGCAAGAAGCTGAAGGTACTGGAACTGTACAACATCTGTGATTATTGAAACAAGGCAGATCAATGGAGGCTAGCTGAAAATATGTGTCATGTGTGAAATTCTCTGTGGTCTGAAATGATGTATATTAAGCATCTCTATGTAAAATTATAAAAGATCCAAGCAACATGTTAATTAAGTTGTATAGGTTGCTGAGAGCTTTATTATCTGAAGGTGAATATAGAAAAGCCACATTGTTCAAGAGTGTTTTTTGAACGCAAGTCCATCTGGTGATTTGATAAAAGTATTTCGTTTCTCAAGGCAATCTGAGTGTATGCTCCCTAGGCGCCACCGTTTATAGCTTAAATATGACTTGCATGTGGATTCAGCATTACAAATAGGAAACAGCAGCCCTTGGACTTGTACTCTAATGTAGTCCTTTCATCACCCAGTTACCCTTAAGCATCTCCTTTCCTATTGTAATTTGGTCTAAATGCAAAGCATTAGTGCTATCAATAAAAACTAATGGTTCTACTTAGAAAAAGAGAGGTAGATTTAAAATAAAGGAGATAGCTGGCTTGCTTCTCCTTGTATCCAGGAAGTTAACCAGGGATACTGGCCTGCAGCCATCAACTTCTGGATGCAGGATTGTAGAAGCAGCACCGTTGTCATGAAGGATCAGCCTACACCTGCATCCTTCAAATCCATTTACCAGGGAATGTATCTTACTAACTAGTGGATGCAGCCAAAATCAAGGAACTGCTTCATTTTTCCATTGTCAGTTTAACTTAAACAAATATTACAGTCCTAGTGAATATGAGGAAACATAATTGACAAAGTAGGCAGCATAGGTCCAGCAACAGGAATATTTACAATTTTTGCCACTGTGAGAAAAATGTAACCTTAACAGTCTTTCTGGTTTTAGATTAGCTGATGCAGCAATTGAACTTTAGTGCTGATGTTTCAACTAAAAGTCAGAATCAAGAGATCATTATAGAAAATACACATGAAACTAATAAAATACCCTATTCTAGAAAATCAAGGCAGAAATCACATTTTCAACTATCTTGCTGTTAAGCAAGATAATTAAAGTTAAGAGAAGTACTTTTAACTTCCAGTAGCTGAAGATTTGACACCATCTCTGCTGTTGCTACTAAGACATTTGAAATAGCAGAGAGTTGAGTAATTCCCCATGTCATCAAATATGTAATTTGTGTAAAAAAGAATCTGCACAGTAAAGCTGAGAGAAATATTTGGACAAGCTGCAACTTCAAAATTCATAGTGCTGGTATGTTCAGGAAAGCAGCACTGAGTCCACGCTCTTATGCCTCCTCATTCAAGAGAAAAAGTTTCTTCATGGAACCCCTATCAAAGCCAAGCAGAAAGGTGATAAATTCTATGCAAAATGTTTAATTGTTATGCATATTCACTACGGTGAAGAAATTAGTGAATTGTAGTCTCGATCTCACCTTGATAGTCCAACAATTTCTCACACTGGAAGTCAGCCTGTTCTCAAGCTTTGGCATGGCTGCAGTTTGGCAAAGGATGTTGCAAGAACCATGGTGGATAAAACTAAACTATCAGCTTTTCGGATAGTAAATTCTTTTGTGGCTTGGACAATGTCCTCTGTGTAGTGTGCAGCTTCAAGCGCAGCAAGGAGTGTTAGCAAACAGTCTCTCATCCTCACTTTGCAAGGAAAGGTTTGCCTCAACCCCCCCTGTTGATTTACCCTGTTTCCTCCCAGCAGCCCGACAGATTCTACTTCCGTTACCCTCTTTGTTTCACAAAGGACACATGCTTTTGTTTGCTTCATGCTTCTTATCCCTGCACAATGATTCTCCCTTTTTCAGATCTCTCTCCAAAGCCCTCAGCTTCCAGTTAGGCACCCAGTGCTAAGCACTTCAGTCTTTGTTCCAGCCTTTCCATTTCGGTTTTCTGTAAACAGGCAAGTTTCCTCTCTAACAGTAAGCATATTTGTGACCTTTCAATCATGCAGTAATTCTTGTCATCTCGCCCTTTTCCCAGATACTTGCACCTTTTTTTAATAGTTACTGGTTTATTTAATTAGGCTTTGGCCTTTTTTTTTAAATTGCCTGTTAAGCTCCATAGACACCTGGGGCACTGGATGCATAAATAATACTTAGTAAAAAACAATGAGATCGAAGCTCCCATTAAATTGTTTCATGGTAACTTTCACCTAATGAACTCACATCCGGCAACAGGAAAATCGGATACTTTGTAGGGAGTATTAAAGCAGGTTTTGAGGTGATTCATAAAAGATATCCAGTTAAGAAATCTAGAGGACCTGGAAAATACCAGCTAAGGGTCTTTGACTAATGGATATATTTAGGTAATTGAAATTGAGGAAGCATTTGCTATATTCCAAATAGTTATGGAAAATAAAAGATGAGCACTGGCAATTAGTTCCATGTCTTAGGTGAGAGGGAAAACCTATTAGTCTTTAAGCATGTTTGGAATTCTGACAGGACAATGCACAGTTTTAGCAGCAACATTCCAAAAAGCTCCTAAATGCATACATCCATGATGTTCAGAGAGAAGTATTTCAGTGACAAATGTCAATTATTCCAGTTCTTCTGAATTCTGTTTTAACTCTTCGTATTTTTTAGGGGAATGGTATGTCATCCTAGATCTCATTTTAATCATTCTGTTACTGTCATGATCTTTAATCTCTAACACCTCTGTGAGGTACAGCACAGTAATTGTCCTTATTTTAGATATGGAAAACAGCTACCCAGAGAGTCATCCTTAGATGGACTTAGGTATCATGATGACATGTAATGCAGTAATGCAGACCTTTGCTACCTAAGGCAACCCATAGACATAAGTGCTTCAATCCTATTTACATTCCATTGGGAGATTTGAGAGGCCGTGAACATGGTCTGGTTTGAATATGCATTTAGATACAGGAAAACTGCTGAGTTGCCTACCTTCTAGAAAGAAACTCCCTTCCCTCAGTGAAGGATGTCCTTTGGTAGTTACACAAAGCCTCAAGAAGGGCATGAGGTGACTGTACATGTGTGTCTTCTCTTTGTCTCTTTCTGTTTCCTATTTGCTTGGCATAATTGCAATGTCATTGAGCCAGAAAGGTATGAGAAGAAACAGAGAAAATACATAATAACAAAAAGACAACAGAAAATTGTAGGTAAGAAACATACTGTGATGGGATTATGTATCCACATAATCTTACAATTAATTCTGAATCCAAAAACCATCTTCAGTAATCATTTGCAGGATTCAAACTTTGGTTTATATCTTCTAAACTGAGTACCCCAAATCAGAACATTGTTTAGTTATACTCTAGCTTTCTGCTTCCATTATTCATATCAATCAGCAATTTTAAAAGATGCACAGCAGGGCTCCATCTCAGTTTAAAACTTTGCAATTCAAGTGCTGAGGTAGTAGAGAGCAAAGGCTCAGGTTGTTTTATGAAGAAAAGGAAATCTAATTTAACACACCCATGTCACCACTAATCTTTGAGTTGTGGTTCCTGCTGAGTGCTGTGGGTTTCAGCAGTGATATCATTACAACATTCAGTACAGAATCAAGGAGCTGCATTTTACTGAAGCTGTGTTGGCTCCGTAAGAGCTTTTTCAGGAAAATATGCATAGCTCCTCCAGAAGTGTGAGGAAGTGACACAATGCAGAGATGTGTTAGCGTCTTCGGAGAATTAGTGGAGTTTAGCCAGCAGGTTTGGGTTTTGCCAGAGCAGGAAGGGGAGGTGGCAACGTGAGGACTCGAGAGACACCAGCAGTCTGATGCAATGGAAACTAGAGTGAAGAAGCAGCACATGAAGGCCTCATGTGGGGAACACGAAGATAAGGTCATGAGAGTCTAAGAAAATGGATGGAAGAAGCCACGAACGGGATTGCCTAAACCCAGACGCCACAAATTTTATTAAATGGGTATCATTTACCAAAATGTCTGAAACTTCTGACTTAGATAAAAGTGAGAGAAACCCTCCTTGTCCTGCTATCAGGACAAGTACCATTTGACTCATGGATCAAATCCTGTAAACAGGATGGACAGTCCAGCTACCACAACTAGGAGATTCTGGGAACTGCCAGGAGCATGATGAGTAGTGAGCTTTCAACTTCCATATTGATTTCAATTAATCTGAAGTATTTTAGTTAATTTACATTAGACAGGTTTTTGTTGCAACATGTGAAACTTCATCAAGACACGAAAAACTATCCACAATCAAAAGAGTGCACAATTGCCTGTTCTAGAAAAGCACCTGTTAAAGACTTTACGATGTACTAATGTCTGTTTTCATTAACTTTTAAAAGTCTAAATTTTTTCCTGGTGTACACATTTTCAGAATATGACTTTGAGACTAAGAAAAAGATGTATTAGTGTATAAGAAGCATGTGTGTGTGTGTCTCTGTGTGTTTGTGTGTGCCTGCATAACACACTTGCACTTAGAAGTGTAAGTGTTGCAGTGGTTGCACAAAAAAGGCTTTCATTTTACCCACGATATCCCTATGAGGATAAAACTCTGGTCTATAAAGATAGACCATAAACATGTTTTTCCTACTTGTTCTTTTTTTGGTTTTGTCTTCTACTTGTTACTGAGAGAAAAAGTAAAAAGGGAGGCAATAGACATCAGTGATCCCATAAAACGTGTTCAATTTATTAATAAGATTTTAGAAAAAGATGAGACCCAGCAGCCTGTAGACAGGAGTAAGTTCTACAACAGTCTGGTTACCAATCATTCTGAGAGCCAGCTAACAGCTGTCTGACCATTGGATATGGCTATTTGCATGGCTAACAATTGGATGTCTATCTACTGTGTGAATGGCTTGCAACAAGCTGTTTGTTTGGGGACTATTCATAACAGCACAGTCAAAAGTCCCCTGAAAGGCATACTCGTTTCCATTTCTGTTCTTTACCCTTCTAAAATTGGCAATTTATTACATCAAAAAATAGCAGTCAACCCAGAAAAGGACAAAATTGACACAGTTCCCTTTTGATCTTTCGGTTTTGAATAGGCACCCACCAATGAACTTCCCAATGAATATTCATTGGATGCAAAAGAAGTACCCAGCATTTTTTTAAATAGAGATTTTACTCTAAATATTTAATAATAGAGATAACTCGTGGTATTTTTTTATATAGCAGAGATGCATTTTCAAATAACTTTAGAAAAGGGATTTCTTAATTTCTTAAAGTTTATTTCCTTGCATGTATTTGCTATATTATTCTCTTTCATTTTTATATATAGTCTTTTCCTGTATTTCCCCATGCTTCTGCCCTCGTGGCAGGTTATTCCATACCTCTTTTTTGCACAGTTTCCTTTACTCTTCTTTAAAGCAGCTGTTAGCGTTGTCTTTGACATAAGCAGTTTTTACTATCAGTTTGATCCAACATACCAAATGTTGCCTTCCTTTGCAATCTATAGAATTATTTAGGAATTTACATGGAAAATATAGGAAACTTCCTTTTGCTGCAAAAAGGTAATGGGCCAAAATGCATTTTATATGGGCCAAATTCCATTCATTGAGGTTTCTCTGATTTCAAGGCAATAATTCAAAATTTTCACCAGTGTAATAAAGCATGGAGGTTGGTCCAACATTTTAGAAGAGGTTCTGATTTGCTACAAATGACTAAAAAATAAAAATTAACTAATTTTAAGGTATGAAAATTCAGCAGAAGTGGGTTTTTTCACTCTATAGCAGGAGAGATGGACAATGGGGTTTCATGTGCGACACACACAGTACATTATTGTCAATGTTGTTTTTTTCTATTAGACCTAATATGATAAAAGCTAAATAAGAGCCCTTAAGGGCAGGGTCTACCATCTTTACACAAGATATTTCATAGCTTCCAAAGGAGAAGATATATTAGTTCATATAATTAATAAATTAATTTTACATCTACTGTAATTTCATACCATATTTTAGTGTCATGCTCTACATTAAAGTATTCAAATGTTCTCATAACAGAGCCATTTAAAAGTACTGTTCAAGAAAATCAGCATGCTCTGCAGTTTTTAGTTGCTTCTCCACTGCATAAAAGACCAGTCTTTTTCCTTGGGATGTCAGCTTGCTACTTCTGACATCTTAAACAGAAACTCGTTGTGGCTTTGAAAATGTACAAAATTCAGTCCCAGCGCATGACTGCAGCAGGAGCTGCTTTTAGGAGCCTTACCAGAGCAAGGAGCTGCAGATTGGAGTTGGCTGCTAACAGGACCAGATGCTTTTGCACGTTTCTTCAACTCACATTGAAGCAGCAATTTACAATGCAGCAATTTACAACTGGTAAGATACAATGCTACTCGAGATTTCTGTTGATACAATACTAAGACGTCTGGCAGTGAGATATATAACATAGCAATCTAATTAATTACAACCCCTGGAAACAGATAAAAAGATGCAGGTTCAAAGATACTGAGGGAAGTTTGCTTTGTTTTCCTTTTTAACTCTAAGTTCTTCCCATTCTGCCACATTTTGCCTACAGTCATGCTTTTCCATTCACTGATTAGATTACCATGCTGCTTGCTAAACATATTATGCTCCTGAAAGTCACTCAGAAGCTCCAGCTGGTGCAGATGCAGTGACCCGCTCCTTTAGTCAGACTGGTCAGAAGAATCACACTGCACTGGTACATTAGTTACTGCTTCCCTTCACGGGGCAAATTACCATGCTTCTTTCACTTTGAGAGCCTTACATGATCTGAGACTTAACTACCTGAGACACACTTTCTCTCGTGCACTGCTGCAAGCCCTTTGGGAATAGCCGAGAACAAGTGACTTAGTAGCATTTTCACTGCAGATGGGAACATCAAATCCTCACCAGACTTCCCAGCTCTGGAGTTTTCACAGCCATATTACAATAGCAGTTGGAGCTGCATCTTCTGCATGTGGAAATGGTAGCACTTTGATTAATTAGATCTGCTTACTTTAATGATGCTGTCCTAGTGATGGATATGTAGCTATATTGGAATTAAGGTCCTATTTTGACTTTATTACTCTTGCTCTCAAAACACCAAAAATAGGACTTATCTCAAATAATATATATACAACATGAAATTCTTCAGCTGAACAAATCATCTACTCTTCCTTTGGAGTCGGTTAGGAGAAATAGAAAGAAAATGATTCTTGTTACTTTAAGGATCAGATCTATAGGGATCCAACAGAGGGAACCTGTGGCTAAGTCTGTATTCTGTAAGTCAGAACTACAGTAAAGATCAGCCAATCAATCCTGACTGTGCAGATTTGTCCACAGAGCGCAGTGCAGCAATAGTTTAAAGCAGATGTTAAAGCCCAGAAGCACCAGAGCCACGTTATCACGATTCTGTGGTTGACTTAGTACAACTATCCCTAGGATTGCTCAATGCCCTCCAAAAAAAGCTACAATTGTTGACTTCTGTAAGGTGGAGTTAGCTCAGATATCTCTGCAACAGAATACATTGCAGACATGCCCCTTCACATTCACTCATCAGCAAGTTACACTTGCATTGAAATTGATCTAGGGCCTGATCTAATAAGATCAAGCATCTTCATACTGATAGAAGTGCATCAGTGTCAAGGGTTATACATGTTTGAAATCAGTCCCCAAACTGACATAGTTATACTAGAAAGCTACACGTGTAGGCCAAGCCCCTCTCCATGGACCTTCGGGGCACAGTGCAAAGCCCATCTCTTTATTCAGGTTTTTCTCTAGTGTAAATAGCCTTTTTGTTTTGATTGCTCACCCGGAGGGTTAAGGACATTACTCATGTGTCTTTGTTGTATTATATCATAGGTAATTGAAAACTTAAGTAGTTTAATCTTCAGGCAGGCAACAGTTGGCAACATATCAAATTTTATTGAATGGTTTTAATGTGGGGTGTACTGTGAGACCAAGGGCAAGGCAGAGAGATTCGGCTTTATTGAATCAAATTTGGAGAGCATGTATTTGGTCTCCACATATACTCTATTAATGTAGAACATCAAAGACTTTTTAATCATCCAAGCCTTGGAATTTTATCTCTTTCTGCTCAGGCTAACTTGTACTGTTTACATGTTCCCTTGTGGATGTAAATTTTCCAAAAGCCAGTATAAATGGCTCTGGTAGGGCTATGGGAATTGCAAATTGCGGCTAATAGCAATGATGTCTCTGCTGAAATACTCCACTGCATCACATTTTGTCCCAGTAGTCACAGAAGAGCTACTAAGGCAATGTTTGTGCATGTGTAGCTTGGAACCTGTAGTCCGTGCTCTAGTTCTGTTACTAACAGCAATAGGGGTGTTGATTTTGCTGGAGTCTGGCTCAAGATCAGTGATAGAGCAGGTGTAGCTCAGGCCTCCCCAGAGTGAACTCCCCACTGTTAAATATCTTAGCTGCCTCTTAGACACAACTACACTGATAACTTCTCATCCACGTTCTTAAGTAACATCTGGATTATTTTTACTGTACCAAATACAGTTTTGTCTCATACATGTCAACACAAAAAGTTCCTGTTTGTCACACTGATCATATTACATATCCCATGGCATCTCTCAGTTTGTTCCCATATCCCTAAAAGATCCAAGATGGGTTCTTCACCTCGGTTACGAAGGCCTTCATGACATACTGCATCACTCGTATAATTTCTATTCAGTACCCAAAGGTCTCTTACCACCTCTCATCATGTGAACTGATTTTGTACACGTCGCAAATGAGCACTTCAATGATTTCTCCCTCGTTGGGGAGAAATTTTCTGTAAACATGTTCAAATTTTTCTCTATCATTTTTCAAACCTGACCCGAGAGTCACCCTGCTAAGCTTCCCATCACACCCCAGACCACTGCTTACCCCAGTTAACAGGAAGGGAGATCTAATGTCGAGTGGCTGCTCATCTACAGCCCTCAGGGCTTCTCTTGGGGCACAAGTCATTACTTTTGACTGTCATGCCTGCACTGAGAGAGGAACAGGCAGCAGCCAAAAAGATTTTGAAAACAGTCTGTAGCCAGTGGCTTGATTGTTGTATGCTAAGTCAAGGTGCTCAGAAGTATGTGAACTCTTCCCTTCCCTGTGGAGGGGACACTGTAGCAGGCAATTGAGTAAGACTATCCATGGACAGCAAGGGTCTAGAGGCAGCATCTCAAGCAATCACAAAATAAGCACTACAAGCTTTATAAGTCAAAAACATTTAAACTTCACCCAGAAATTAGTGTTGAATATTGCCTTAAATAGTTTTCTGTGGGGAAACACAAGTGACCTGCATTGCCCTTTGAGAAGTCTTGTGCCCTCAAATACTTGGATTTCCAGTAAATACAATGCTCTGTTTTGAAGCATGATGTTTGTAAGACTTAGCTTCAATAATCACAAAAGAACTGATGCAAGTAAAAAGAAAATAATTTTTGGCTATATTTTGGCGTTTAGACCTTCTTCAGAAACCTGCAGTAAATCTCAGTCTTTTCCCTTCTATGAAAAAGAAAAAGCCTTTGATGGATTTGTTACACAATGAAACATAAAGGTAAGAATTTCTTTGGGTATATATATTTAAAATATCAGTAATTTACTGGGCAATAAATAAATAGAGTCCTTTTACATTCTTCTGGCCAGCCATCCTCAGGATGTGCTGAAACTCCCAAACACCTATTAGCTTCCATGGGAGCACTTTGTACACACCCTCATGTAGAATATTACAATTAATGTTCATAGACCCCATCACAGCAGCTCTGTGCAGATATTGGTGTTGTGTAGACATCTTGCAATTAACCAGCCTCCAATTAACCCAGTCAGCTCTGTCTTGTCCTTTGGTGTCTTGGTGAAGATAAAGCCATTGACTGTATACTCACAGTTTTTAGGGCAGGGATAATGAGTTTGGAAGAATTCAGGTGCTCTAATAAACTTGATGGTGCCATGTTGCTTTTGCCACTGTATACACTGGATATGGTTCCAAATAGTATTTAAACAATGGCAGTTTAGCTGATACATATCAAAAAGTGCTATAATTACTCTTTAATATACAAATTACACTGTATGGTTTGTTGGACTATTTTATATTTAGAATTTAATTACCAACAAACTCTATAAATAGAATGCTTAGTCTCAATAAATGTTGTTATAATTAATGTCGTCAGATTTTAAAATACGTGTTAAATATGAAAGTACAGCAATATGTTTATATGTTCAGCATATAAATTTGAGAATTAGTCACAATTACTCAAACAGCACAATGTAGAAATATTCGAGATATCACGTATCTATAGAGTTGTTTATTTCTGCATTATAGACAATATATTTTCTGGATCTGCTCTATGACATAAAACCTTAGAGTGCATGACTCAAACTCTTCTTACTTCTCAGTCATTATTTCTTTTTTGACCAATTCCAGTATTTAAACATGACAGCGAAAGACGAGTGATGTTAGGATACAGATTGGTCTGAACATAAATCATACCAGATTGAGATTATCTTCATAATCCTGTACAATTCGTATCATATAAGAAGATGTTTTACTTGAGATGTTATCAAATAAATCTTTTTGTCGTTAAGCATTTATTTTATTATGCTCTTCACAAAGGACAGTGAAATGAGGTGTTGGTTTTAGATTTGTCCCCTAGCATTTAAGGCAGCCCCTCACTTCAATATGTGGATATTTTTAATTTCTGATTTATTTTTGTTTAAAGTTTCTGTGGTAATGATAAATTAATTCCCATTCATAGGTGAGAACTGAGACACAAATGAAAGAATTACGGCAAGTCTTATTCTCAACTTCCAACTTAAAATCTACACGTATTAGCAGATCTACCATTTCCAACAAAAGCATGCATGACAGGCTTGTGGCTCCATGTACCAAATGCAGTTCAGTGTTTCTGATGAGATCTGTGAAATAAAAACTCACTCATCCTCTCAGCTCAATGTTCAACAGCAGTGAACCACAGTACATATTTGATTTTCCATTCTTCATTTTGAAAATTGTCTCTTCTGGTTCTCCCTTTTTCTCACCCTTCCCTTTATCTTTCATGCCGTTTTCTTGGAGATGGAAAAATCTAAATACAAGCACTTTGATATCATTCATGAAAGTATCATATTCTGGTACAGCTCCAGAATAATGTCATGGCATTGTATTTTGGCAGACTTAGGCAAGCAAATAATCTTCAAACTTCTGATTACCAGAAATGGCTGTAACCATTATATTACAAAAAAAATTCATAAAATACTTTTATATTTATTCCTCAGTGATTTTTACGTCTCCATAGCTTTTTAAGTCCTTTGATGGGATCTCACAAATTCACCTGTCCATAAGGGGTTAGCTGAGCAGTCAGTGCCTTGCCTCTGATGTCACAGCTGTACCACCTGGCACTAAGTTTTACCTAAAGCAGCAGCACAAGGAATGAAGCCAGTAGTGGTGAAGGGGACGAAGAGAAATCCACTTCAGTGCCAAAGTTCCACTATTTGTCAATGCTGCCTAGCCAAAGTTTGTTTAAATTGTCACCAAACCGTTTTTGTTTGATTGGAATATCAAACACCACATTTTCCAGCATGTCTGAAGGATAAAGAAAGCTAAAATGTTAGATGGGAAATCGGTTTTGCTCACCGTATAAAATAATACTCACTGTACATTACTAGAGTAGACAAGGCTTGGTAATTCATGGCCATCAGATTGATGAGGAGAATTTTATTGAATTACTGAAGCTTCACAGCAATGACAATGAGACCCTGGGAAGCTAGCTGAAGAGAAAACAAGATTACACAAGTCCAACAATTCAGAATGAAATCATCAGTCTAATGAGCCGTGAAGTTATCCGCACTATTGTAAAGGAAATTAATTGTGGTTCACAATACCATTCTGTCATAGCTGATAGAGCTCAGGATTACATAGATATAGTACACAGAAGAAGTGTCCATCTTCACCACGTTGACCCTGCCATGCAAACTAACAAAAACTTGGTTATAATTTCCTGTACACCAAACAATTCCATGGACTTCATTGGAAAAATTGCTTACTGACATTGTGTACTCGCTTGTACTGCACGGTACTCATGAATAAATCAAGAACATTCTCGTGAAAACGTCCACAAGTGCACATACTTTCAAGGGAAGATATATTTTGAAGTAGCGATAGGATTCATAGACCATCTAGTCTGCTTCTCCTCTGCAAAAGAAGAGCTTCAAAAGAATCTACTGTCCAGCCATATGAGACATTCAGAGGAAATTAAGATGGGAGGTATAAAAACCAAGGCCAGCAGTGCCTCAATGGGAGGACGAAACTGTAAATGTGCTTGCTTTAATGTCTCACACTCATAAAACCCCTGATGAGTCTGAAATAAAAGTTTATAAGAGGGGCAAAGCACAACACTAAGCAGAGTATGTCAAATAAATTTTGTCAAAGGAAAGTTAATGAGGCAAAGAACTGATTCAACTGTGTCTATTATTAAATAAGCAGAAGAAATTGTCCAAACATTAGACTTGGTTCCAACAGCATCTCCATAGCCCAAAGCTTCCTCTGCTATTGTGCTGTTAGAGGAGACAGCAATTTTATGTAATCAAAGGAACACAATTTTTCAGACTGTAGTACTTCAAAGAAATTTAAGTGTGTTTTGTCCAGCTGAAGACCACGTTCCTGTAGGCTGATCTGAATGAGTATCCACATTTGGAAGGAATGTTTCATGTTGATGTGAATGAGGAATTTGCTGGCTGTGAACCTGAGGGGAAAAAAAATCATGATTAAGAAATATCCCCCACTCAGAATCTGACCATATGAAATACAACTAGAGACCTTTTACAGACTAGAACAACTCCTGTAGGGAGCGTGCAGTCTGGTAACTGTCTCAGCACAGCTGCAGTCCCTTCAGTGTGACAACTTCACCATCAACTGCCACAGAGAGGCTGTGACTGCAGAGCTCCGCAGCTGAGCCACCTCCAGACTGCACTGAGGACAGATTAATTTATTTTCCTTTTCTACCAACTTTGCCTGCAGTGTTTGTTATTCTACTTACCAGCCCAAAGATTCACAGCACATGCTGTTTCCTCAAATGTCTGCTTTGTTCAGAACTGTCTAGCTCTGAATGCTCTGCGAGCATCATGCCATCATTTCAGGTCGTACCAGGGGACAGCATGCTTTACTAGTGCCTTACCCTTTAGACAAAGCTGTGCATTTACCCAAAAGAACAACACACGTTTAGGCAAAATGCTTAACACAGCGAGCTTTGGAAAAGGAGCAAAAGGAGGATCTCAGGTGACCCTTGTTAAAATTTCCCTGTTGTACTGAAAAGGTTGATTGGCTGTTACAGCTTATGCCCACTCTCACTACTAGGGAAACAGCCTTTCTGGGTGACACTCCTGTAGCTCTTAAAAATAGATGTAAAGAGAAATTGTAGTGACTTTGAAAACATGTTGGACAGTGATTTAATCATGCCTTTTCACCCTAAAAGCTCAAGGCAAAGAGGGGATGAAATGTCAGGACCACAAGCTGCCATGAGGTCAGAGGAATTAATTCAGAAGTAGAAATGGCTATCAAGTACACAGAGAAGTTGCTGACAAAATTCATTGTTTTTTAAGCAGGTGATGTGTTTGATAGACTTCCTAAGTACAGCTATGAGTTGAAACCTGAATTTTCAAGCTAAGTGTACAAGTGGTTAAAGTCGGTAGAACAGCATAAGAAACCAGCAGTTTACCTGAAAACTAAAGTATTCTGGCCTACTACATGACCTCAGCTTTTTGTTTCAGAGAGTCTTTATTTAGGGGAAAACATTTGAAACTGTGAGTATATTCTGACCTTCATGTAACAGCCAGAGGTTGTATTTGATGAGGGAAGTAAGACAATTGCCAATTAGAGATGCTTCTCTCCAAGTCACATTGCAAAAATATATATGGAGAGATAAAGAATTTCAGAGTCATTTTCTGAATAATTTGTGTATTATGATTTCTTTGGGTCTAAAAAGCATGACTTAAAACACCTATTTTATTCGGTGAAGAGATTTTAGACTGTTTTGTCTCTAAGTTATGTGTACAGAGATACCCACACATCTCACTGCATCACAGTTTATCCATTATGAAAGGAAACAGAACATTTTGGGTTTTTTTAATAGTTTTAGAAAAACTGGTGTTGCACAGTAGCAACTGTAAGTGAATCAGGCCCTAAATCTTGATTCTAACAGCAAAGGATGACAAATGTTTCAAAGGAAAAGCTCTAATAGCTACGATCGTACATCACTGTAGACACTGGAGCAAAATCCTGAGGCTGTTTCCTTTACCTGCTTTTGTTCTACTGAAGTAGAGGCCTAGTGCATGCATAATTAATCTCTACATTCCGTTGCAATAACTTGACTAATTTTGAAGGGAGGTTCCTCAGTGAAGTCTGTTCACCTGTTCATCACTCATCTTTTTCATTTTCAAGCCTGACCAGTTCATCACAAGTATTCATAATGCCAATTTCATTACTAGTCTCATCTTGCTATCTATTGCTGCTCTTGAACAACCCTGGTCACCCCTGTGTGCATCTGAAGGGTACCTGAACATGTGACAGACAGCCACTGCATGGCAGCAAGAGTGAGTGTGCACTTCACAGCACCGAGCACTTTGTGCTCGGCCAAAGATTGGAAGAATCCAGAGCAGAAAGCCAAACCAAACTGGTCATGAACATGAATTTCTTGCACAGTACACGCATACATATCCTTCCACATCCACCACTTCTGAGGAGACACAGGTTGTTTGCATAGGTTGGTGCTTTCTGCTACCCGGTAACCAAACACATCTGTTAAGTAAGGTCACTTTAAAGTTAAGAGTTCCTCAAAACAGCAAACTGCCCAGCTGCAGGTCACTGCATGATACTCACTTGTCCTGTATCTCACAGTGGGCCAGAGCCATGGTCTGGCTTGCAACAAGCAATAGCAACATCTCATAGTTTGGAAATGCAGATATTCCTTATCAGTTCAGAATTACAGGGAGAATGAAAGACAGCAGACCTGAGGGCATTTTCAAGAACACCTGGAAACAGAGAGAGAGAACTCAGAAGGCACTGACTTAGAGAATAGCTCATCAGTGACAGCAGTTGCATGGTGAGTAACTGTCAGCAGAGCTACATCACTTTTAAAATCGTCAAATTTTCCCACTCAAGAAAATCCAAGGACAGCAAAACCCCTTAAGTAAAATTCAGCTGCAGTAGCTAGAGTTTATACCCCATAAAAGGACAAGAAGTAGTTCTGTTCTCTCCAACCATACTCTATGAATTGGACCCCTCCTTGGATTCTGTTACCTCTCCTACAGCTCATATATTCCCACTCACATCCTGGCCACAGCAGCTGTAACTCCATCCATAAGTGTAACACACCGAAGCACTTTGGCAGGTTCCAATTCTGCAATTTCCTCATAAAAAAAATACCAAATGTAGAAAAAAAATCACTTCAATGTAGATCAGCTATTGAGACATTTCCGTGAATATTAGAGAAATACAACTTGCAGCTACCATTTTTCATTGTATCTCACTTTCTTAAACGTCCCAACAGAAAACCACATGCAGAATTGCTTAAAGTGTAATTCACGAAAGCCGCACCAACCCGAGGGTAATCATTGTAATGTAGGAACTTATAACCAATAAATGTTGTTTAAAATACAAGGCTGTATGGTGGTGGCTCTGAACTGAGGTGGGAGTATGTGGCTTGCGGGTGACAGAAGGGAAGTAGTTGGGGTTGAGAAGAAAAATTGATCAATGACTGTAAATGGGGTGTGGAATGCTTTAACTGCTAGTTTGATTTAATTTGTGGGCTGTGAAATTAAGAGCCTTGTCTCAAAGTTCATGAAGATCTGGTTTATGCGTCTGTAGTACGCGTGGGGGTGTGAAGTAAAATTAAATATACATTGTCTGGTATCAGCTTTCTTGTAGAGGAAATTAATTAGAGTATCGTGCACCAAAGCAAAAATGGTGTCATTTAACTGAGAAGTTATGCGATGACACTGGTAGGAACTCAGTGAGAATGAGAGTCGGAAGCTACAAGTACATGACTCATGCCCAGTGTTTTACATAGAGCTTATAGAGCAGCGTTTAAAGAATGGACACAACATCATCTAAACGCCCCCTCTTGTGTTTGTTCTGGAAACGGCACATTTGTGCTCGGCAGTGGGAGAGGAGAAATCTGCTTTTGAGTTGACAAGTCCTCTACAGCAATGCTTAATGACACTTTAAAGACTATATTGCGTATGCCAACTTTGAATGCGAAGACAAAGTCGAATACTATGTAAAGATTTTTGCAAAAAAACAACTTTCAATGTGCAAAAATGTTTTGCTGTTATAAAATCACCTTGGTAGAGGGAGTCCTGAAGTTCTGACAACGTTTTTCTTTACATAGAACTCTCAGCTGTGCTTTGGAGATACAAGACACTTGCATTTTCAAGTATATTCTATGCTTTACAATAAAGTTATTGTAGAAGTATAAAGGAGACAAATGTGACAGGATATTTTGTTGGACGGCAACCATACATTACAAGATTTTAAGAGCAGTGTTCGTAGAAAATCATACGTGTTAGGGAAGTTTCACTAAAGAAAAGTAGTGTATATATAACAGGTTCTGTTGCTGTTTAAACCTCAGCCCAGAAATTTCACATGAATAATGTCAACTTCACATTTTGCCTGGAAACCTGACCACTCAGAAAGTGCAGTATATTTTTGTTAAAGGTTTACTGCCTGTGGCTTGAAAGCATTAATATTAAGTACCAGAATTTAAAAGCAAAAGTAAGAGCTGCTCTGGCACGTGTTTTTATAGCTTGCATACTTGAGGTTTATTTAAAATCTGATCCACAAACTACTCTGATGCAAACTTGCTCATTTAGATGCTGGTGGCACTTTTGGTCATGCACTAGTCTGATTTGACAAAGTAGGTGGGTGCAAGTGTTTTTTGCAATAAAATATTACTTTTGCAACATTTTCTGTCACAGAAGTTACAAAATCCTTCACTTCATCATGGAAGTACGTGACAGAAATAGGAGGTTGGTTGGAATGAATAGGAGACAACCACACGTTGGAAGACTCATAACTAGACAAACAAACCTAAAGTTAAAACAAGAAACTGCTCCATGTTATCAGTTGCGAGATGTCATTTCATTTTTCAGCTTCTAACTATTTGAAGAATATCTGCTTGTGATGAAATTCTGAGAAAAGGCATACAAGGGCAGATATATTTCAGACAATTCCATCAGACCTTGGCAATTTTTTTATTAATCCTCCATTCATTTCAATGATTATTTCAACTAAGGACTAATAAGACATATCTCAGTCTTTTGTCAAGATTATCATACCAGTCTTAGTTCTTAGAAATCCTGACTCATATGAATTCCTCTGCTAGTGTGGTCCGTCCCACTGTATTGAAAAAAAAAAAAAAGAAAAAAGGAAAACCCTGCTCCTAGTAGGGAGGATTTGAACCTGAGTTTCCCTGTTGAGGCATATGGTCACTTACGTGATTCTTCTTATCCAAAAAGTTGGTAACAGTTATAATGCAGTTTGAAAGCTCAGGCATCCTTTTGCTATTTATGCTGTTTCAGAATGTTTCATGTTTTGTTTGTCACAAAATGACCCTGTGTCTATACATGCAATTCCCTTCCTGCGTCATTCCTAAGCACTCATGGAAAAGTTCAGCTCTGAATAGACAACCACTGGCCATTGTATTACTGTCTTCCTCAAAACTTCTTAAAGAAAGTTCTTTAAGAAGTTCCAGCAAGAGTGAAGGCAATCATTTCTCTGTGAATTCATTCCAAAGCTAAAGATGGGAGAAATCACATGAAATTTCCTAGAATCTGTGTGCTATTATCCCTCAGCTCTGTAGACTCAAAAATATCGTTGGCAGATTTTCTTCTACCTCTTGTAGCCAAATGCATATTTTTGCCTTTAATGGTGATTCATATTACGAGCAATTAGGTCTTACTCAATATTATCTTTCCATGTTCTTCATTGGCCTGAGGATTGAAACTCCTAACGATGGCTGTCCAAAATAAGCCTCGCTGGTCTGTCTTCCATCATCCTAACCACATACTCTGCCCACTCAGGTCACAGGGATTTCACTCCATTCACTGCATTTGGCTCTTCACAGACCTCCCACAGTCCCTTGTTCAATAGTTCTCTCAACACATCTCTCTCTTTAACTGGTCCAAACATTTATCACAGGGCTTTATTCTCAAAGATCTCTAACTGTGTTTTTTCTCTTTTTTAGTAGACTGCCTCGTCTCCCATCCACATCTCCCAGCAGTTCCGTGCACTGGCAGCCTGGTCTTTCTCCGCAGTTGCCTCGAGCTAAACATTATCTTCAGGGAAAAGCAGCAACTGTTCAATACTGTACTGACCGAACATTTTCCGTCACCAAAATGTCGCTGGGTATTCCTGGAATTCATGGGTGACATTCTTCATTTGGTAACTATCTTTAGAAATTATGAGTTCGGTGGTTTTGATTAAACTGCTATATTTATCAGATTTTACTTATGTCTCATTAATATCTATCATAATGTTTTTATGACCGTTTTATTTTTCTCTGCCACCTACACAATAAAGTTTCAAAGCTAAAATGTAATTTCTGACTTTGTTCCGAGTATCTAGTATGAATTATGTGTGCATTATCATGTGTGCTCATCTTCCCACAGCTATTGTTGTTTTTCCTGTTGCTGACCACCAAGTTACACAATTCCAATATTGCATATTTATTGCAGATTAACATGGAGTTTTCCCATACAAACAATAGTTTTATTACATTTTACCCATATTTACATTTTTTTTAAATCAAATCCTCTAGTATTTGATTCCATGGCAGAGGGGGAACATAATATGCTATAAAATTAGCCTTAAATCATGTAAATATCCCCTAATTCCTTTAGCTCCAGGCAAAAGATGGTATCTCTGAGAGAAGAGATTTTCAAAGCTTAAGGACTCCTATTTTGCATCCAAGCAATAAAAGCTGCTGAAGTATTGCTGTTACCTTTGTATCACTATTTGTAAAGAACAAAGGCCTTTTTAAGCAGTGAAAAGCATATTGGTGCAATTAAAGTCTGCTAATAACAACTGAAATTATTTTCATAAGTCAGTGCAAACTGGGGTTTTAATCTTCGGTGAAAAGTTTAAATCGGGAATTTCTATAACACTGCAATTACTGTAAAAACTGCCAACTGGTAAGGAGTTAGAAAGAGATTTTATCTTGTGTTCATCTGTCCATATTTTTCCATTTTATATTGCCTTGTAAGCTCACTCTTTATCCATAGCTTTAATTTCATTCTCATACTCCTTTTAGTCTTTGGCAGAACTCAGTACGATCACGACTTCTGTCAAGTTTTAAAACTAGTTAGGCTGTAAGAAAATGCTGTTTGGAAGTGCACTGCATTTTAAATGAAACTGCAAAATAAAAGCATTAACCAAGAAAGAAACAAAATGAGATACAGAGTATAATGCAATGAGAGCGCAGGAAGGCTGGGCACCGCTTCAGTAGGGTTTGTGGAAGCTGACAGGGGAAGAAGTTATGCTCTCTGCCATACATTTTGCCAATGGAACAAACAGTCCCTGACTTTTGGGAAAAAGCCAACAGCATGCAATAATGCCAACAGACTCAGTTAAAATAATTTGTAAATACTGGTATTAAGGAACTGTTTTTCTATGCAGGTGTTTGAATGGCTGCAAAGCCCTCACATTGCAACTTGCTGGGCAGGTATCAAGCAGACCATTTTTTTCTTTGCATAGGCAGCCACAGGCTTGCCCTCAGAAAGTTTTGCCTTGCAGAAAGCATTCCCTGTGCCATTTTGGCCGAGTTTAATGTTGCTAACCTGCACTTCACACCAACAGGCATGTTGGATTCATACGGGCCCTTAAGCCAAAGGAAACAGGGGAGGACTGGTGGCAGAGGAATCCTGGAGGCAGCTTCCTTGTGTGAAAAGTTGATGGGAATCCTCCCTTCACCCTGCATTTTTTCTGTTCTTCTGTGTAGAATGTACAACCTTTAGACAAGTGAGTGTCTCTGCTCACAGGCCTAGTCTAGAGTCCCTGAAGCAAGCAGAGGCACTTTGGTGATTCTCAATTCCCTGCATTCCCTGTGTGTCCATGTGCAATAACCCAGGTCAGGGCACATTGACGCTGTTTTCACCATAGAAAAGTTACCTGTCCCTCTGTCACGAAGGCTCGGTTACTGTGAACCCAAAGCGGAGAGTGGATTACCCAGCAAATCCACCCTGTACTTACAAAACAATTTTGGAGCATAGGGTCAGTCTTTTTAAGTCTCCTCTTGAATACATTTTCTTAATTTGGGCATAATTTGTTTAAAACTGGTTGGTTCTACAAGAAATTTAGCATTGGTGTCAGTGTTTTCTTTGAGTCTGGTTACACATAATGGTAATCCAAACATATTAAGGTTAGGGCAGTCTGGCACCTAACTTTAACTCTGCTCTTCCCTAATCCACAAGTAGTGAAAACACAGGATTGGAGAGTCTCATGCTTTTAAATATAATCTAATGCAGGACCACACATATAAAATGCTTTCATTATATTCAATTAATTACCACAGAGTTAAAGATGTGTGAAAGCCTTAATCTTCATTGAGTACCTTAATGAGTGTATGTCTTTTAAGTTTAATCATGTTTTCCAGCTTTGAATTTGATGTAATTGAAACAAATCTGAAAAATATTTTTCTTTGAATTAATTGTTTTCTTGGGTCTAACACCATCTTAATTTAGTTTTTTATGAGGGCATACCAAGTAATTGATTTCTAAAATTAGTAGCTATCAGCCTACATCAATGGAAAAACTTATTTTTCAAGAGATTTATACAGCATACTAAAAAATACTTTGCTTCAATTGAATTTAATACACGAGGAGTAGGACATATGAAGAAATCTATGAACTTTATAGCTCAGTAGGCACACTTTCATGTACAATATGAATATTTGCTTTTAAATAAAAATCTCTTAACAGTTTTTCACATTGCTTAATTTTTGTACATGTTTCCCAGTATTACGATGTTTTTGGAGTTTGATAACAGGGTGTATTTCACTAGGCACAGTTCTTAAAGCAGAACACAAAAGTGTTCTAGCAGACCACAAAAAGTAAGTTCTAGCAGACAACGTTGCAGTTTACATATGTCTTTATCTTGGAATTACCTTGTCTCTGGCCTAAATAGGCTAGTTTTCCATGTGCTACTACAAATTGGTCTATCAATAAATGCCTTTGATCAATATCTAGGGAGAAGCGCCACCCTTTGATTTGATATCTATTTCTTCGAGCCACTCAGTACTAAAGGCTGATAAGAACAGAGATAACAGGTTACCAACAGCCTGAGGTTTGGAATGTAGTTGAAAGTTGAGATACCCACAAATCAGTGGGGGGCCGTTTAAAGAATGGGATCATCAACAAGAAACACGAAGAGTGTGTGTTTTGCATGTTGTAATCATGAGCGCGATCCTTGCTTGTTAGCGGTGTTGAATGACTAACGACCAAGCACTGCATTTTGAAAAGGCAGAATAAAAGGTGGAACTTTTAGGACAAATCAGTGAAAGATTTATGCATAAAACTGTCGTAGATAAACTTTTCTTTTTGTACCAAAACCGGGTAATCTAGACATGTTGTGCTGTAGCAATACCTGCATTTGTGGAGTCAGAGTCAACTGCAGGAAAACATGAAAACATGAGGTTTAACTCACCCAGGGCTCCCAGGTCGTGCTGCAGCCAAGAGGGGTGACTGCAGTCCTGCAGTCAGACGTGCGAGGCGAGCTGTGGCGGCAGCTGATACAACAGAACACTGCCTCCCATCGAAGAAAATGAGGATGACAATGACAGCCATTAGCAAGAACATTTATATAGATTTCCTTTCTGTCATAATCTTTTTCAATGCAGTTGGCAATTCAGCGTGGTCCAGTCCGTGCCACTAAGTGATAATGGTACCTTACTCTCTGTGCACCCATTACTGGAAAGGGGAAATTCAACCTCAATCCACTGAAATTTAGACAAATGGCACCATCTACATCCTGAAATGAAGTTGATTGCCATGCCTGCTTTAATGCTTTGCTGAATGAGGACTAAACAAAAAGGAAAGCAAAGCGGTATCTCGACATTATAGAGGGGATGGGAAAAATCAGTCAAGCTCTAAATTAAGGAAATACAATTCACTGCACTATATAGGAAATATCTAATTTTGGCAGAAGTATTTTACAAGCAATTGCATAATATGAACAGCAATGACTATATGAGTAACAATTTGCCCTGTTCATGACACTCATTTTCTGTTCCCTTCAGCACTTTTTGACTTAACTAAAAAATATTTGAAACCCTTCTTTTTTGATTATGTAAAATCTTTTTTGATTATTTGATTAGTATGCTCTAAGGTAGGATATGATCTACCCTTAAACCAAAGTTTCTGCAAGTCTTCCATGTTGTGTTTATTGTTTCCTCTGACAGGACACTGGGCATCAGTTTTTGGGATATTTTGTATTGAACGCTCGCAGAGACCCCCAATACAGTTGAACAAGTGATTATACCCAAAATTCGAGCCTATTCATCACTCCATGTTGCAACAAAGCCCTGTCTGAGACCAAGATTGCCCCTGCCTTCTGGCAGTTTCTAGTCCATTCAGGACAATTATTCAGGCATTCATAAAAGAGTATTAATATTAATACTTTGTTTATAAATACATGTTTTCCATGAAGCTCACAATTGTTTCTAGTCACTGAGAAAGCTCTCAGGGTAATAGTAAAGCTTAAAATAGATGCCTAGAAGGCAAGAATATGAATATTAAAATCAGGCTAAGAAGCAGACAGCAGTATGATAATTTTTCTGAAGTGGTTACTGAGCTTGTTTTACTTACCAGCTATGTAGTTATTAGCTATTTTATTTTATTAGCTATAGCTATCATTTAGTTACTATGCAGTAAAGACTGGAGTAGTCATTGAATAATTGTGTTTGCTTTATTTAGTTGAAGCTCATGTACTCAGAAGCTTTTCTTCTCACTTCGAAAGGGCTATGAGTTTACGCCCAGCTTAGCAACCTCACTCAGCTCCCTGGAGGAAGTGAGAAACTGCAGATGGGATTTATCTTACCTAAATATAGCTGCCTTAAGGTTAGGAGTCTGGTCTGCACCATTTACCCAGACTTCCTGTATGGCCAGTGAACAGCTACAGTCATTTTATGCAATGAATTCCATCTACCTTGGATGCTTTACTGCTGTTGCAGCTACACAGCTGTGAATCCATAGCTATGCTCTCCTAAAACATGGAGTATGTGCTCTTTCTTCCAGCTTCTCTCAGCCTGTTCTGCAGAACACTTCACTCCAGGGTGCTCCTGCACCACTGTGTCTGTGAGGTCAGCTCTGCGTGGCCTTTCCTACCTAGCTTTTATTTTCAACAAATGCTCTGACTTCAAAGAAACCCTGTTGATGTTCTTTGTTACCAGATACAGTCTATGAGATGATTAAGCTAGAGACACACAAATTGCTGAAGGGGACGAGGCCATACACAACAGTTTCCTACTCTATCTCTCCACTGTAGCTATGACTGTATGGATAATTATATTCTATTTCAAATAACAAATGGGTAAGTTCAAAGCTTCCTCCTTTGCAGAGATTTCAACTAGCCTCTTGGATTGATTTTGCCTTAAACAGCCTTGTAGAGACCACAGGGCATGTTAAATTTCTCAGCTGAGCAGCTACTATCTGAAAATCAGCATCTCTTAAACCATTTCTCATACGAAGCTCACGTTTTCAAAGCCAAGTCAAACCTGACAGATTAAATTACTTTTAGAAATCAATGTACTATCAGGTTAAGCAAGTACTTTAAGAAGTTGTTCCTTTCTGCTTTCAGTAGTGAATTAGCACTTCTCAGCTCAAACTGGGCAACAGATACATACGTATATGAGGACTCATTTGGTAAACACCAAATGGGAAAACCGATGTGACAGGTTAGCATAATCCAGTTTGGAGATTAGAATATAGTTGATTTTTTTAGTGCTAGTTATAATCTTTCTCTTTATAAAGACATTCTCCCTGATAGACTGAAGTTCTTCTGCAGAAGAATTCTTCCACAGAAAACTTTTCTTCGCCAAAGCATGCTATTTTCATCTTCTGTTCCTTATAGATCAGTAAATGGTTTTGCAGTCTCCAGACCTTCTGCAATGAAGATTCACAGCTTTTGCAAACATGTTTTTAGAAGAAGAAAAGACTTGAAAGACTGCAGTCTTAAGGGACCATATAATCAGCTATTTTATTCAATCTTATCTTCATGGCAAACTCCAAAAACTGTCTACTTATGCAGCATCTAGCCCGTTTCCTTGATTGGAGTTTCCAGTTGATGCTGTAAAGAAAAAAATCAGGAATTCTCAGTGTTAACAGCTCTCATATTTAAGAGCAATTACTGCAATATAAACCTAAGGATGGGTGGTAGAATCATCAGGGATTTATTTGAATGTGTTCTACTATTTCGAAATTATCTAGAAGAAATAATTTAAGTAAGATGTTTGTCTAAATTGGCAGGAAGCAACTACATAAGGCTGAAATTAAATTACATGCATTTATTCACTGTGAGTTGAAAGAGAGTTTGATTATTCTAGTGTAGTTTGAAGTTACATCTAATGTCATGAAATTGCACTTGCAACCCTCAAATGGGGTTGTTCTACTTTTGCACTGGTTCTTTCACATGCTCCCTGCCATGTCACTTGCTTGGACCTAACAACCAAGTGACCTAAGTGTGAGTTAGTGGAGTATTAGTCAATTTGCTGTTCCAGTGGAAAAGTAATCCACCAAAAGAAAAAAAAATAATTTTCTCTTGTGACAGTTCACTGAGCTAACTCCACTAGAGCCAGCACAAAGAAGGCAAAGAAAGCAAATGCTCAGGGAAGGGAATGTGACCAGTCATTCCTCAGGATGTCTGCAGAGCTTCGAGTGCAACAAACCTCAGACCCCAGTCTTACAAATGCTTTAATTTCATCTGAAAGGAGATGCTGCCAAAAAGCCCTAAGCAATGTCCGTGCTGCTGGTAATATGTTCTCACATCACCCCTGATGCTGACATTGCATCAATGTGTACCTGGGCCGGGTACCTCATGTACAACAAAAATGCTTTGCAGCATCAGCAAATCCATCCACTGGATTTAAAAAAAAAAAAAANAAAAAAAAAAAGCAGCTTAATTTTTTTGAATTCTCATTGATAAATTGAAATTCAGGTATGTCAGTTCCCTGGTCTAGATCATTGGGTAGTTATCTAATTGCTAGAGCTGGCACAGGAGGAAATGTCAAGTTATGAGCAGAGGAAGGTCCCTTTGGTAGATCATTCCTAAGTCATCTCAAAGCAAACATGAGATGTGAGACTACACCCAGGCCACAATGGATATCAGGTGTAGATCTAAAACACAAAGGATGAAATACCATCTGTATATGAAATACCATCTGTTGTAATTTTGTTACATCTTTTTGTGCATGTTGCCTGTTTTATGCTCTTAAGGTTCATGCTCTCTGCAGAAATAACTGCAACAGCTGCTGTGGATGCCCCATCCTTGGAAGTGTTCAAGGCCAGCTTGGATGGGGCTCTGGGCAGCCTGGTCTAGTGGGAAGTCTCCCTGCCCATGAGAGGGAGTTGGAACTATTTGCTCTTACAGTCTCTTCCAACCCAAACTATTTTACCATTCTAGGATTCTGTTCTGCTAAGATCACTTTCAGCGTTTTCTATACTGCTCTAGTCACTATTCTGAATATCTATAAATATTACACACCATTCTGAATATAATTTCTGATTTTGATCTGTTGATTCAAATAAAAAGGCTTTTATTAACTTCTGAAGGGAAATATCATAAGTGTTGGGTAAAAAACCGCCATGTTTTACCAGCCTAGCCAGACTCTGCTAAAAGAAAATGCTGTGCATATATCCACAGTACAACATAAATACTCAAGGGACTCAGCTGTACACAAAATGTGGATTAGAGGCCAACAGGTCCCCGATATATTTTTGTGTATATTTTGTATGATTGATTTTTACACCATGTATTTCTTCCTTCTTTCCATTAAACATGAGGCATAGGTATGGGAGCCCCTTAGTGTAAAAGCTTTACTTCTCTTATTTTGTACCTTGTCAGGACCTTCCTGCTAGTCATCTATGGCACATCTTGCAACTTCAACCTCTTCAGGGGGCAGAGAGACTTCACCTTCCACTCTGCTGCACCTTCTTCACTTCTGGTTGTTGCTTGCAGATAAAACAGGTCTCTAATTTTCAGCCAAATGTCTGCTTTCCAAAACCTGAAAATCAAGTCCATCTAGTAAATACGAAGATCATCCTCAGGCATTTTAAGAGAACTTGCATACAGTTCTCTTAATGCTTCTTCCTTTTTGCTTCCTGTGACAACATATTGTAAAAAATAGGCATATGCCAGTACTGAAAAAAAAATCCTGCATTTTAAAAAAATATAAAAATGCTTTCCGAGGGTGAAGATAACAAGTACAGTAGTTGTTTAATTATATAATTGTTCAGAAAATAGAGTAGGAAAACAGTAACTGTTTGGAACCAAAAAATAAGACATAGAAATGTCTTAGTGGAAAAAAATGTCTGAGATGAAATCCTGGCTCTTAAATCATGCATTTCCCACTGATTCTTACAAGGCATGGATTTTATCACTAGCATTTGTACTAATTATGCTTACTGTTAACTCCTTCATTCTCCCCATGAGGCAGTAAACTCTGCTTTTCTTTCTCCTGTCTTAGAGAAACCTGAGGATGCACAGCTTTCACTCTCACAGGTTTCAGCAGGCTCCAGGCCAGGGGTCAGCATCACGTGAGTGATGCGGTCACATTTTAAAAACTGCTTGACCCCAAGTTATTCTGTCTATTTTCTACAGAAACCAGACAGCAGGGTAAAATATGGCACTTGGAGTTTACCTGCAGATTCTCTACTGCACAAGCCACAGGAAGGTACTTGATGCAATGAGCTACTTTTAGCTCTAAGTATCTGAGCTTCTTCCCATTTTTTACATATGAAACAATAATGTGTGGGGCCTTTCATCTTCACGAGCCTTCATGGTTTTCATTGTGAAACAGTTCTTGGGGAAACATGGAGCTTGAAAGTGGTTAATGAGGTTGGCCTGCTGCCATTAATTTCACAGAGAAGCACAGAAGATGGCTGTCCCTAGTAACCACAGAAAAGATGTGAGACACTACCCAGCCTCTTTCATCTTCTGAGAACACACCCTAAAACAGCTTGAAAATATGAAAAGTGGAGAAAAATTAGGAGCAACTTGGGAATTCATACCTCTTCCTCTGCAGTGCAATGTAACACCCAGAGGCTTAACATTATATTTCTTAATTTTTAAATAGTTAAATTACTATTCTCAGTTGACTCTGCTGAATCCTCAGAGTACAGATGATTGACAAATATTTGAGTATCCATTCTTTCTACAATGAAAACTGCAGAATTATATCTGTGTTTGTGAACCAAACACAAGCCGAGGCTGCAGGTATATATGATCAGCCACGATGTTAAATTTTTTGCATAATCCCTAGGACAATTTTAGTCTGTGCCAAAAACCCCCCTAATCTCCCAAACTGCACCTGGGGCAATGACCTTTATCAACACAGAGCCTGGATTTGGCTTCCTGATACCAAGAGAATTCAACCATAAAGATGTGAGTTGTGTCACAGCACTTAACCATGGGGCCTGTTTTTATTGCTTTAGATATACCCTAAGTGTGTCAAAGAAGAGGAACTGTATTTTCTGATGCAGCTTAAGAAACCAAGAAGACTGATGCTAACACGTTCTTACACATGGCAGCTGCAATTACTCACAATTCCATAAAAATCAAGTTGTATAAAAATACACTTTAATGTATCTTAATGTCATGTTTACATTTTTTATTATTTTCATTGTTAAAATCTTATCAAAATATCATTGTTTTTGATAAAAATAAATGCTGGATGTTGCTTTAAGAGCTAAAAAAATCTATCTTCTGACTTGCATCATAAGTAGAATCTTGTCGAGTATGTTCATCACACTCATCAAAAATCGAAATGTGGGATTTTTTAAAATGTTTGTGGTCAGAAAGGTGAATTTTAAAACAGGTTCTTTATTTGTGTCCACACGTTTTTAATTGCATTCAATTCCAGGTCAAGAAGAAAAACACAACAGAAATGAGTCAAGGGAAGCAAATTTTTGTTCTTGAGCATTAGCAGCATCCTACCTCAATGGAAAAAAGAAGTCTCTGTAGACGTTTAGAAGGAGAACAAACCAGAGGATTCTGGTAGTCACATCACTTGTCATTTGGTATGATGTAAAAGTTGCAGGTTAGTCCAATACCAAAGTGGAGAGAAAACAAAACAAAAGTTAAAAATAAGTCAAGATTTAATAGCACTACAGAGAAATCAAAGCAATTACCAGACACTGTGTGTTTTACATGAATGCAAGCATGTTAAAACTAATGTCATTTGCTTTTGTAAATAAAGAACAACATCCAAGCATGCATGTTTATCTCTTTTTGAAAAGATAAGTGTTCCATCTGCCAGTAGTCTCTGCCTACAAGGTTATCTTATTGTATATTTTCCATATCTAATGATCACAGTGATCTTTCCCATGTGGAACTGATTTAGCATTCTGGTCATTTTAGTCTTATTTTCATTTATCACTTTCACTTACGATTCATAAAAAGCAAAATTAGGTTGCCAATGTCTAGGTCTTAACCATCATTTTTGTTATGTCTTCTTTCCTGTTCTAATGGTTCATACAAATCACTGGAATTTAATACCAATAATCGCCTGTGTGTTTCCCTCTTCTTACCCTTCAACTCTTATGATGGTGAGAATTATGCTGAATTCTTCATTGCAGAAGGTGAGAGAAATCTGGCAGTAAGTTTATGCACCTATAATGCTGCTCGAGCTGGAAGCATCAATGTATGATATGCATATGTGATAACTTTTCTGAGAAGAAATATGATCAGACAAATCATTATGCAAGTTGTGGTTTTGTTTAACCTTTTTACTCCATGAACAGATTTGATGTTTTCTTAGAGCAAATTTAATAAATTCAAACATCCCTAGACTTCCTGGCCACCACTGTCCTTTGCTGGCATGTAGATCTCTGAAACTTGAATAGCTGGAGGTAACTTACACAGTCTGTTCATGCTACCTTTGCTACTTACACTTTAATCCAGTATAAAGCAAATAAGCTTTCATCTTCTAAGCACTTAAGCTAATTACATTTAGCCAGAATCTCAAGTACTGGAATCAGTTCTATATACAGCCATTACAAAGACAAACATCATAAAATCCAGATGCAAAAAACATGGCAACTTAGTCTAACAAATTTTCTTTGGCGTGAAATATAAATAAAACCATATCAACCACTGTGGCACTTCAGATGTCAAACTGTTAATCAGTGTTTTCAAATAAAAACTTATGGTGGTAATACACATGTACATTACTGAAAAGTACTTTGATTCAAATACCAGTGCATGTTAGTCTAACTAGTAGAATCTTTGAAAGTATTTTTCCAGAATAGTAATCATGAGTTATAGAATCAATTTCATTTTAATTTGATACTATCAATTATTTTTTCCATTTAAGGTTTTTCTGTATTTTCATTTCTATGCCCCAAATATCGGGGCATTACTGGTTTTTCAAAACCTAACTACTAGAGTTCATAATTTTAAAGTCCTTCTCAAATATATCCAAGTTTCAACACAACCCTCCAAGCTTTGCAGCGCTTGATTGTTCTCTTACAGTGCTAGTGTAAAACTGTTCCATCTTCAGTGTTCTGATTCCCAAACTCACACCCTTAGTTCATATTGTTGTTCATCACCTTAGGTTCATAGGGCTGCTTATATAAAAGTAAGCCCTAATTATTCTATGGAATTTATAGGATTTATAGTGCACCATTTGAGATAGCTTCGGAGTTTTATATCTTATTAATTCATAGAACCTTGTTTACCATTGGGTTCATTTAGTAGAAGGTACACTGAGAATGAGTGTGAAGTCCAGCTCCTTTTTTGTTACAAAAGTAATTTGAAAAATGATCATCTGGCAACATCCTGAAGGCAGCCTATGAGCTAGTCTGCTTTTGAGTCATTATGAATCCTCAGTGCCTGTGAAGTAAATGTGACAACTATAGTTGGAGATTGGAGATTTACTGTCATGTCATTTTCAATCAATGTCAATCAAAATCAAAACTTCTCAGTGGGATATTTGCAGCAGCTCTAACAAAGGTGCAATTCTTGTCCGCAATAAGGAGGAGAGTAACCCACGTTAGATTAGTCAGTATCAGGGATAGGAGAAAAAAAAATTCAGAATTTATATCTAGTAACTTTTAAAATTCTAAACAGCTCCTATAAAAAAGACTGAGAAGATCCACCTCAAAAGAAGCAGATGGAGCCATTCATGGGGGATTTAGAAGCCTGAGGCAGGCACAGTTACAGTAGGACATGATGAAAACGTTACTACTCCTTTTTGGCTGCAAACTACTGCCCCAGAGCTCTGCTGGAGGAAAGAATCATGTTCATGCTGCCTCAGAAAGAGTTAAGTTAAATTAAACTGTGAATGTAGGTGTTTTGATATTGCTTGATATGAGCTAGAGAGTGCTTTTGTTACTCTTCCTCAATCTTGCTGCTGGCAAAGAGAGACGAGATCATGCACAGTAGGTGTCACTTGAGCTGGAGGACACCATCTCCACTGCTTTAGATTCCAGTCCTTTGCCTCTCAAGCAGGGCATGATGTAGGTTTCCTCATAACACAAGTTTAGATCCTGACTAGTGGTTGTCTCATTTCTTTCTGCTGTGAGATAGGAAATGTCTTTCCTTGTCACTCTTACTGGGAACCATTATGTCCCAGAAACTGACAGTGGAAGCTCTGAAGCGCAGCAAAGTGAGATATTCCAGGATTCAATCCTTCCCATGGCTGCTGCATTGCAAAATTCTTGTTAAAATTTGGCTAAAAGCCTCCTAAGTAAAACTTATAAGCGGATTCCATGATTTCAGCACCAAACACCAAACTAAGTGACAAGCCTAACCTGATCAATCCTCTAAGCTCAATAAATTTCTGAAGCTCATGAAACTAACTTTCACTGTAACACATTTATTTACACCTTTAGAAAAGGACTGATCAGGCTTCGACATTGTTGCTGTTGTTATATTTCTGCTGGCATTCTCGGAAACATGATTATTTCAAGGACAAAATAAAGCCTAACTCTAAAAAGAGAGCAATAATACTCTCATTTTGAAAGGAGCCAATGCTACATGAGTTACACTCCAATTTCTTCACAGGAGATTGCCAAATATTTTTAGTGCTTAGGGCCACTCCTTCCTTCACCTAAATAAGCAATAAACCAGCAACACAACGTTTATAACGCAGTTCTAACAACTTGTGTTATTCCTTTTCCCCAGGAATGCAACAGGCCCTGAGCTTCCTCATAACCTTCCTATGAGATTAAGTTCAGACATTTTGCATAGGGAGAAGCTAAATATGCTTTATTTACACTCTGCCTTGTTTGCACATCTCACGTATTAGTATACATTAAATCTAAATATTCTAAGTTTTGACTCTCCTTATGCTCTCATTCATCCAGTGTGCCTCCACAGAGGTTATGCTTACAGGAAAGGTGTACATATTCTCTACATCAGAGCAAGCCTGATTTATAAGCTTCTCCAGATAGACCACCTATATGTATTTGAGGAAATCTCAATTTAAGTGGATTTGAGCAAGGATAATGTCTTACCTATATCAGAAATCTAGTAAATATATATTTAAATTAATTACAATCTTTACACATTTATGTAGTTGCATTGGTGCAAACCTTTACTAAAATAAGCTAATTTATCATAAACAATTTAGGAGAGAAGGTCTGACATTTCTCAGGTCAATACAGACTTTTGCATAGTGAGGGTCAGAATTAGATGAAGTATGTAGTCCAGTCTCAGAGCAAACTTTTAATAACTGATGACACCATAGACTTTTAAAATGCACAGGTAGCTCTGGATTACTTACCTTCCACCTAAAGCCAACAGCAGTTGGATGACTGGCTTCCATGGTGCTCCCTTCCTGTGCAATTTATTTCTCAGAGCCATTGGATTTCTAACTTACAAATGCATTTTAAAGCAAAAAAAAAAAGTCATTCTTCTTTCACACGCTGCTCATAAACTTACACCTTGATTTCCCCCAAGGAGAAAGGTGGTCTGCAGGAAAAGATAAGGCCTGTGACCAGTGTGCAATCACTGTAGAATTAAGAGTCTGTTTTAATCTAAGTATTTGATCATATCTGAAGTATGATAAGCCATTCAGGGCTTTTATATAAAATGCTGTTGGAGCTGCAATTTGATGTTAGCATACATTTGCCCTAATGCTTCAGTAGTGTTAAAATTCAGAGGTCTTATTCTCCTCTGAAGCTGGGTCCCCGATGTTGCAAGGTCACATCTCCTTTCTGGCTCGCCGTGCAGGAGGGACTGTCTGACACAGGGCATTCGAGGACATTTATAATGGATGTGCAGCCAGTGAAGGAGTACCAGGCTTGAGTCACTCAAGCTACAATTCCCATGAGGCAGCGTGGCAGCTGAAGGATTCCTAGGGCAGCAGGCCAAGGCTGGGCATTTGGGCTTGTATTTGTAAAAATGCCTATGCTTTCATTTTCTTGGCATTAGTGGCATTGCATTCCAAAGGAAGACCTATTTCTTCAGATGTCTGCCCTAATAAATGAGTTACTTGAAAATACGTTTTCCAATACAAAGCTAAAGAACGAAATCCTGAATGTACTAGCGAGCCAGCCATGTGCTTTTCTTCTTGAACCAGAATGACAGGAAAAGTAACTGTCAGCATTTTCTTAGACACTCACACATTCAGCTTTTCCAAATGACATGGATATCCCATTGCAATATTCAAACTCCATTAAGAACAGCAGTTTCTTCTAAGGATGGGGGTGAACTTTCCTAACTACTTTTCCTTTTCTTTGTTTTTCCCCCAAAATACATAGTTTTAGTGAGGGTCCAGTGGGCCGTTAAGGACTGTCTTTATTTTGGCTTTCCTTTCGACTGAGCCCTTTATAAGAGATGTTGTGTGGTTTCCCTTTAGAAGAAGAGGAGTTTTGTGAGTAGTTAAGGGCAAAAAATTGAATTTGTTAGTGGTGCATTCCACACTTTTATGACTAAGCCCGTAGCACATGTCTACGTAACTGGGACATAACATGATACCAAATCAGCCCGCATAACTAAATTGCAACATACCATTGATTTTAGTCACTAATAAAACACATACATGTGTTTCAAGTGGTTTTAATTATCTGTTTATTATTAAAGCATGCTCTCTTTGCTGTGTTTCTATTAAGTTTTGATGTAAGAAAGAATTTTTCTTCCAAATTTAAGCTCAACTGTATTACTTGATACATTTTTGGACCAGGCAAACAGTGTCAAATGGCCGTTTACCAAACTATTGTTCTTTAACTTTGACCTCCTAAAGGTGGCACAGAAATCATGCCCGAGAGCTGGTGTTCAGGGAAAGATAATTAAAGGTCTGATGGATTGCATTGATAGGACTTTGTCATGAGCTTCACAGAAATGAACCACTTCTTGAGCTGAGGCCAGAACAATCCGTAAACCTGACTAGCAAACTCACAGCTCTCTGCCTCACAGTCTGTTCCCTTCTCTCTCTGATCTGATAACTCCTGCCTCTGTTATTCTCTGTCTTCCACTCTTCATTTTGTTTTTATCCCTTCCCTGACAGCAGAACTCTAACTCACTCCCACTGCTCCTTTCCTCTCTTCCTGATTTTGCATAGCACAGTGTGACTTGGGGGTTCGGGAGCCTTCCTGTATCATAAATGTGTTTTCTCTTCCAGTTTTGCCATTTCCCTAAGTAACACTGTTCAGAGCAAATCTACTTAATTCCAGTAACTTTTTCCACATCTCTGACTTACTCCTTAAGCTCCCCATCTTCCTGTATCCACTTATCTCTCTACTCAGATGGCAGCTCATTAAAATCTTTGGAAAGGAAATCAGCAAAGGCTTCTGCTTTGTCTTGCTCTCTCTTCTCCCCAGCTTTCCTTTACCCTTGAGGCAGAGATGCTGTAGTGGCTCTCTTCTCAGAGCTCTGCTTTCTTCAGCAGTCTCATCCCTTCATCTCACTCTTCCATTTACTCTTCCTCTAGCTTTTGTCACTTTCCCCTTTCAGTACAATCCTGCTCCAGTTTATCCCACAGTCACCTCCCTGCCCTTGTCTCTCCAGCAAGTGCCCTATTTACTTCTTACTTTACAGATTCACTGAATGACAAATTGAGCTGCTCTCCTCTGGTTCCATCCAAGGCCAAATTCTGCCAAAATAATGATTGCCAAGGTCTTTTTAAACCTTTACACAATGTATCCTTATCCTGTTTAGTATCTCTCCCTCAGTTTCCATTCTTGGCTCACAGATATTAACAGAAACATAATGGTGCTCTCAGCAGCTTGTACTCATGAATTCTAAAACAAGGATCTTCATTCCTCTTCCAGCTTTGTTCATTATGCTTGGTAGGAACTATTGACAAACACTGACAGGACACGGTTTCCTTAGAGTCAGAATCCTCTTTCTTTGATATCTGTGGGTGATAAAACAGGTGCTAGGTTACTGGCCTGCAGAGACCTTTATCACTACTCTTGATAAATTAATTTGGTATTGCCTAGTTTCCTAGTACTCATTTGTCTGCATCTGTTCCTTTGTCTTATCTTTAGATGATTTTTGAGGCAGGACTGCGGGGTTTATCCAAACTGCATAGAACTCTTCCCACAGTAGAGTCTCAGTCCATGACTAAAGCACCACTTGATTTTGTTAATAGCAGCCATACCTTAAAGGCTTAACTGAATTTCAGCTGTACCTAAATGCACATAATTGTTAATAAACCAGCTCTTACTTTTATTGGAATTGTTTAAATTTAAGGCCTTTTTCAGTAATTTAGTCTTCTTCGTAATTAGCAATAGTGAGAAACATATGGTTACTCTTTTTGATCTGAGCAACTAACCATATTTTGAGATCTCATAGGTTATTCCCACTGGATGGAGAAATTGATGGGGTAAATATTCTTTGATGTTTATTTTTCTTTATTTCTGAAAAGGTTTATTTCCAAGAAAGAAATCACTTTTTTCTTGAAAACATCAGGATTCAAGCTGCCAGAAATAATGCATTCCCAAGTCAGTACCCGAGCAATAATGCACTCTGAGGGCTTTTCCAAAGGCATATATGAGCATTAATTCTTTTTATGTCTTCAGTTATTACTGAGCTTTGCTCCCCTTCTTAATTCGAAGTCTCTTCTACATACACATATCTCTGTGCATGTGCAAGCTAAGCAAAACTGCTTCACTAGTTTTATTTGGATTTCTGTTTTGAATCTGGAATCTCCTGCTTGCCTACGTGGAGGGCTTGAATGACCTCTTACAAATATTATAAATAAGCAGCAAGTTCATCTCTATCCAAATAATGCATCAATTAAATGGAGGTTTCTTTCAATAATTGTATGCAGATGAATTTAATATGGATTTTGCTTCATAGTCTGTAAAATCCTAACAGATAATAAAACTGGTTTTGTAGTTTGGCTTTGTAAATCTCTGGAAAAACTGTTTCACTCAAAAACATAAAGGATTTTTCACAGATGACTGAAAATGCAACATTTGCCTTGAGACATTGAGATATCTCAACTTTAATGCCATAAGAAAAATATTTTTTATGCAGTAAGATAGACAAAAGTTGTAGAAGTCCTTTACTAACACTCACTGTGTTCCGTTTCAGAACCTGTCAGAAACCCAGCCAGAACCTTTGCACGTAGCTTTAGGCTTTGCTGTTGGTGTGCATTTGGAAGACTCAGTTTGGCTATGTGGTTATGTCATGTGATTTTGTGGTGTCATGAATAAAAGGCACATCACAGACTTTATTACAAACTGTAAATAATGTAGTACAGCCCTTGCTAAACCATATGTAAGAGCTCTGTTAGTTCTACTCACACATTCCATAACTAGTATTTTGCTGTCACTTTTTATTAGCACATTTTAACTAAAAGCTATCTTGTAAAGTCTAATATACTGTGATATGTTAAAGAATGCATAATGTATGTCTGTCAGGAAAAATCCTTTTCAATTGCCTTAGTTTTTCCTTCGCACTTTCAATTCTAAATTTGTTTGTACAGTCTTCTGTACATACCCTGTGTGCAATTACTGTCTCTCAGTAGCTGTGGGGTAAAAAAGTTAATTTGGGATTTGTATCGATACTTTGTGTCATTTCCTTGGATCTTAGTTCATGTTGAGACACCCTTTGCTGCATTAGTAATCCTACTGGAGCAGTATCATTTTGGCTTTTTCATTCATCTATAAGTTTTACACCTCTGCTAGTTCTGAAAAATAAGGGTCAGTTCTACCAATGCTGAGTTCCACTGGGTAAAGGAACATATGAATATGCCTTCACAGACCCAAGAGACAGGAGTGGGCCCTGTCCTGCTTCTGGGATGGGCTCCTCCAAGCCTGCTCTAGTCAGAGAGCTGGTTTGTGCCAGTGCAACTTGGTGTCTCAGCAGCCACATTTGCTGAGAGGTGTAGGGTGGTTTGGGAACAGGGCTCCCTGCTGCAGTGGTGAGGCTCCTGGATTGTGCCCACCAAGCTCATGACAGTTTGTCTAGGCAGAATCACAGTTAACATTTTGTGGTTTATATCTTGTGGCCTTCACTTGACAGCGTTCAGATCACTGGGGCATTGTCTTCATCCAGCCTTACACGGGGCAAATACAGAAAGTTGAGTGACACCTGCTCCAGCTCTATATATGCGTCCTCCAGTGGTATGTGTGTATTTCCGCAGCCCCTTGAAAAAAGTTCTTTTTCAGTTCTTTTTCATTTATAGAATAACAAAGTAGTTGTTATAAACTGTAACCTTTCAACACTGATCTTGATGAATATGCAACAAAAAGATAAGGGTTTTGAGAAAAGCAATTGCAATGATCTAACTATAATAATACCTAGCTCTTGTACTGTCCTTTTCATCGACTGATCTCAGAGCACTTTAGAAAGGAGATCAGTATCATTATCCCCATTTTACTCATTGGCTTCATTTTCTTACAGTGCATTGTCCTGATTTGCAAAATGTATACAAAACTCTTTATATTCATCTTTCAGATCCAATGTGAAGTGGGAGTCATACTCACTCTGGCATGAGAGGGTGCTTTTTGCCTTTCACATCCTCCAACCCCTACGCACACAGACCCTTCTATTTTTTCCTGACTGAGTGGTTTTGCAGAGCAGAGATCAAAAGAAAATTTATCAGTATCTGTCTCCCTTCAGACCATTGAAGCCAGACTTCTGACAACTGTGCAGCAGCTTTAAAGCTGAAAGAAGCATCAAGAACGGGGAAAGAAAAGAAAGAAAAAGTCCCATGGCTACACTGTCATTGTCAGATTATGGAGAAGGAAATTGCAGTGCGAGAGCACCACAGATGCTTTGAAGGTAGGGAGGCAGGGGATGGGGACTGTGGCCTCACTTGATTGTTGGTTTGCCCAACTCAAAAAGCCCAGGGCCCCCAGTTCCCAAAGACTCTTGAGCTCTGAAGTTGAAACAGCATCCTTTTGCAGTGGTGGTTAAAGGTGACCTAAACTGCTTTAAACACATAACATTCATCAGAAAGTACCACCTGTGTAATTTAAACATAGTCCTTCCTTCATCTAGCTACTAAAACTGGGGCAATAGGGTTCAGAATTTCCTTGGCTAGAAAAACTCTTGTGTATAAATGCTGAAACGTGGAGTAAAAACTTACTAGTCTGAACTTTTCCAGACTCCAAGGGATTCAGGCTAGGGAATGTCTGAAGCTCCTCGCCTAAATACTCAGCCAAGACTGCTGAGGTGATATTAGACAGCACAGACTGTTCAGCTAAACCAGAGGAAAAGTCAGTGGCTCCTTTTATGTCAGATGCGCTCAGTACCCCTTTAACAGTATCCTCCATCCCCTGTATTCCAAGTGACTTCACTAAAGCGCTGGGGAGAGTTCTGCTTCTGCATTGCTTGAAATAATCATGTTAGTTGTGTGATTCACTGATGAAAGAGAAGCAGATAAATCCCTGAGCTCTGAACTTGGAAAGCAGAAAGAAATGATGGATGAACCTTCTGCATTGGCAATTCAATTGGGTTCAGATAATGAATTAAATGTTTAGCTGCTTACCCAGACCATATCCCCCCAAAACTCTCCAAACAGTTATCTCTGACACTGGGACGTCATCCAGCTCCCTTTGAAATCAATTAACAGACTCTCACTGACTTCAGCTGGGAGGCCATCAGGCCCCAGGGCTCAAACAGGTTTGCTCTCGCGTGACTTACAGATTGTTTGGCATCGTGGCTGAGATGGGGACAAGGTTGACAGAACACTAGTCAAAAGATAAATCTCCAGTCAGGGAGAAATGGGACAAGTGAAAATTCAAAGGACTTTAAAAATCCTCTAAGAAAACCTCTGGTGGCACACCATTATCATGTATTTATTTTCTTTAGCAAATAGTTGATTCAGTTTGGCTTTGTGGAAAAAGAAAACCAAAACCAAACCCAGACATTCTTATTTGGACTATTCTGGTTCACCCACATCAGTAAAATCCATTACATTTCATTGTCAATAGATAATTATTTTGAACTTGATGACTGAGAGATACATTTTGTTAATGAGTAAGACCTGAAAGAACCTTTTCAAAAAATATTCAGATTTACCTTTGAATTAAATAATGGCAGCATATCTAGCAAATTCTCCACCCATGGTCAGGCAAGAGTTTAGAGGTTCCATATGGCAACTTGCACCAAACAAAGGGAAGCTGGTCAAAGAGGCAAATTAATTGGGACACATCGTCTCAAAGTTTTGCACAGTGTCATAACTACCCAGAGATACTCAACAGGATGTGGTTACATTTCATCTTCTTGGCATTTCAGAAATGTGTCTGAGTCTGCATTGTTGAACCCTTTTCAGATTTAAGAGCTGTCAGTCCCAATATTTTTGTTTGACAGTGTAAATAAGAAAAGGATAAATGTTTATAGGGAGGTTGTCAACATAGTATTCATGTATTTACAAGGGAAAAAATCTATACATTACTAGCAACTAGCAACTTTTTTTTTTTTAGGGAAATAACATTGGAGTTTAATTTTTTTTTTTCTAAAGAAGATGTAAAACACTTCTAATTGATATATAAAAACCTTTAAATCAACCATTCTCTCATTAAAAAATACCAGACTGATCAACAAAATGATACTTTCTGAGAAGAATAAACTTTGTGGTAAGAAAATGAGCCAGTTCTATTAATAAATCCTTGTATCTTCATAACTACTTGACAGATATTTCTGGACGCCATAGTTTTCCTTCCAAATTAACCTTATTAATTTGAAGGGGAGAAAAGAACACAGATGTGTTTTGTCTCTGTGCAGCAGCTGGGTCACAGTTGCAGATTCTTTTTATTAATCTCTTTGTCTATAGACACCCAAAAAAGAGTTTGAAAGGCCTCAAAGAATTAAAGCTCCAGGTGTCAATGTGGTGGTGCCGTTTCAGGCCACCTCTGTGAGAACATCGAGCTCATTTGGCACAGCTGACAGGAGCAGCTGTAGGGACAACCATCTACCCAGTGTGGCCATGCACACTAATATGAAAAGATTCTAGTTATAAAAGACTCTAATGTAAAAAAACTACATAGAGCTGAGACAAACAAGACCATACACACCCTAAAGTGCATATTTCTGGCCCTACTCTGCTGCCTTGAGAATTGTTTCATGAGCTTCTGTAGGGTGACTGTGGTCTGAAGATTTTGGGGAAGCTAGGATTTAGTATATGCCTGTACAAGGAGCCCCAAATGCCAGACAGAATTTAGTCCAAAACATTTTTTAATCCAATTTTCTTATTATTACCTTCCACTGGAGTTAAAGGCAAATGGAAAACAGAGAGATCCATGTTACTTGTTTTTATAGCTGTTTTCTGGCTGGTTCGTGGTCTGGTTCTCAGGCACTCATAGAGGGTTAGCTGGGCTCACAACACTGAAAGAGAATGTTCAAATGCAAAACATTTCCCTTTATAATGAGCAGAGATCATGGCAATGTTTCCATTCCTACTGCCTTTCAAAAACCAACTTCATGAAATGTAATTTGAGGCCTTAAACCATGTGACATAGTCCTGCTAACGGTAAAAAATAATCTGAAATAGAATGTTATTTTATCTAATAGTTACTATTTCAGAAAGTTATCACATATTTTTAATTTCCACTCAGTTGTGGATTACATGAAAGCTCTTTCCTTGAGGAAAAAGGCAGACCTTATATTGGTTCTGATAAGTTGGCTGCACTGCATCCCATGCAGGAAAATAAAACAAATCAGGACTTGAAGTATGTTTCTTGTGACTCTTCCTCTGTCTTCTCTGAAAGTAATTTAATATTGGTCTTATCAGTAGCAGGTTACCTCTCATGTCTGGATCTGTTACTTGTGGTGCAATGTACACAGTGCTGCAGAAGACAAAGCATGCCTGACGTGTCACCTCAAAACCACAGGAATGTCGTAAGGCTTTTTCCTTAGTCTACATTTGTCTGAAGGAATGGGCCATGAAGCCCAGTGCCCTGAGTGTGCTCATCCAAACGGGATCACTGTGAGGTGCAGTTTGGCAGATACTGCATCACACTGGTGTCCAAAGGCTGTTCTGGAAACATCGCTCAAAAGTGGGCTTAAAGATTAAAGGGTTTCTTCAGAGAGCTAAACAGTGGGAACCTGAGAAAAAGGAATTCTAATTCACAGGAAAGACTACGAGAGTTGTTTGCATTCTCAGTAACATAATAACATAAGGCAAAGATGATAGTCTATTCAGAAGAGTTTATTATGAATGTCCAGATTCTACAAAAAATTACCAAAAAAATTCTTCATTCTCTTCTGGTGCTCGTCACAACATAATGAAAATCTCTTTAAGACTGTTTTGGGCAACAGATGCTTGTAGAAAACCCCTTTGTATTGTGGGTAACCTCACAATGTGTTCTTCCACTGAGAGTACTGGAAAAAGGAGCTTTAGATACACATCATCATACTAGAGATCAGATACAGCTCATGGAAGGAAAATCTTGTCTGTGCAGGTTATTTGGGAGGACTGTGTTGACATTGTATTTTCGAGCCTGATGTCACCAATTCTCAGAAACTTCTACTCTTTTTTGTCTAATATGTGCCAATGACAGTGCAATTTTGCTGATGGAGGATACCTTCTGAACTGCTCACATATGTATTTCAGAAGAAATTCAAATGTAGCACAGAAACTCAATGTTCTTTCGAGTAATTAATTAGTTAGTTATAGAAGATGTTGTTTTATAAGACAGTAGCTACAACCACTGGGACATTTCTTTGTCATGAAATGTCTCAGGTGATATAATTCTTAATAGTCAGGTCAAATCACACATTTGTAGGTCTAACTGCTCCCTGGAAAGGTATCCTAGGGCACAACCATGACTGAACAGCAATTAAATTGAAAACTAGAAAAGCAAAACTGGATAGAAGAATGGCAAAATTATATATTAGGCCCTTTTATTTACTGACTTTAGAAGGCCATATGCTGAAGTCCTTACTCAATCCTTACTATCCTAGCTAAGCAAAAACACCATTCAAGTTAAAAAGTAATAATTAAATGATAAACCGACAAAGAAGGTAGATTTGAGGATGGAGGGAATAAGATTAAGTCAATAGTAAGATTGACATTTTCACTATTGCAGGCATTAGAACACACACATTTTTTAGGGGCATGATAAAGCAAACCAAATTTTCAGAAAACTGGAATCCACAGTGGAAATGGTCTTTTCTCAGTTGGAAAAATTCCTTTTTTTTTTTTCTTCTTATTCTCTCCAGAACTCTCTTGTCCTTTCTTCTTTGGCATTCTTTGCTTATTACTATATTCATCATGATTGTGATGCATTTGAAGAAAGAGTATGTGTTGATAAACCTCCTCATTCATTATGGACCCAAACTACAATTACAGCAATTACATATAATAGTGGCAATATATTTTTTAAAAGCCTCGCTGAGACAGCTGCTTTGAAACAATAATGAACAACCATGGTTTAAATCACTTATGTCTGAGATTAGCTCTCTTGCCTCATTTCCTAGAAACGTTGTGGAAAGTATTTAAGACAGAATAGCACAGACTTGTCACTGAAGTTTTGTGGCAAAACATGCAAAAAGAAAACTTAAAACCAGAGATGACAGTCACCTACTGCATTGCTCTAATTCCTTAATTGCTTATTCCCACATGCAGTATTGAGGCTCTTAGGAAGGGGTTTAGGAAGACATGAACTCTTTCTGTGCCAAAATAAGTGGTTGATCTTCAAGAATTCAGCACCACTTGACAGAAGAAACTCCCTTCCCCATAAGCTCTAGTCTGGGATCTGCTGTGTGCCAAGAACATTTGACATGTAAGTCTCACTTACCTGGTGGGTAAACTTTCCTGTCTAGGTGGGTGCTGAGTTTATCTGAAACACTGGTTGTCTGATATTCCAGTGATGAACTCTAGAAAAATGAAAAAGCTACAAATATCTGTTTCCTGTGGTTTAGACTACAAAATACTTTCAGGAAAAAATCCTGGTGTTTATCTCCTAAAAACACATTTGACTCTTACTTAAGCTAAAGAGCTATCTGCCAACCCCATATTAATGTTCATCAATCAAATATGTTTTCATCTTCATTCTAGGTCAATCAATGGACATTTCATCAGACAGACTTTTCTGTAGAGAAGAAGCATACAATCAGCCTATAGGCACAGAGTCTCTGTATTTCTCTGGTCCCATATTGCCTGACTCACCATATTTTTAGTCATCATCATCTCATACTTTTAGAAATTTTATAAATAGCACTTTACAATGACTGGAGACTTCTGGAAGACTTGGATGATACTAAGCTATCACAATTTGACAAAATTTGCATGTCCTTTACTCTGCCCAACCCAATGTCATGGCAGGAGGCATGTGCTTTAGATATGTATTTATTTGTGCACGGTTACAATGACTGCAGTATATGCTGATGGTGAGGTTTTTTCCATGACTCCTAAAGTGGCATTCAGGCAGAATTAGCAACTTTCTGTCTCACTCATTCTTAACTTGTAATCACCAGATAATAAACTGCATCTTTCTTCCCCTCTCATTGCATTTTTTCTTTTAAACTCCATTCTAAGTTATTTAACTTTTGCATTGCACTAGAAGCTTTGCCGTATTAAGTTCTCCAGGTTGTTTCAGAGGACAGATGACAACATGTTAGCTGCAGCACTATTTAGCATTATAACCACACATCTCATGAGGCACAGCTCCTAAAGCACGGTAGGTGAAGCTTTCATAGGAAGAGCAGGTAAAAAAAGAACAGAGTTGAACAGTAATGTTTAAATAGCAAAATTTTAGTAATGAAAAATACATTAACATGTAACAGGTGATTCATATTCCCATGCAATTAAATGCATTTGGAGGCAACGAGGAGAGCATTAGAAATCAGCTGGGGATCAGTATTTTGCAAGATTAGAACTCATATGACGCTGTCCTTACCTTTTTTACTCACCGCTAATCACTTCTACTGCCTTTTCTTAGTCACTTTATTTGTTTCAAGGGGACTGATAAGGCCCTTAAGGCAGTCCCATAATGATACTAATTAATTAATAATTGGTAGCAATTTGGGTATGTTGAAGAGCTGACCTCAGATAATTCATGCATTGTGACATGATGTACTTGACAGTGCCAGCAGCAGAAACAGCAGGAGTGCCATCCTCCAGCTGCCAGAACTAATTATAAGCAGTTTGTCTTTTCCCTCAATGGCAGATTCTGTTTGTTTCACAACAGTCAATTTAAAAGTCACTTTTAATATCATCATCAACAAAAGAATACCTGGAAAAAAATGTGTTGTTCGCTTTTGACCAAGAAACTACAGAATGAGTTGGATTTTCGTGGTCACTTTTGCTAATTCAAACACTGAACGGAAGGTAAAAAGCAGATGGAAAGTTTCTCGCAGGAAAACATAAAAACTGTTCTTGCTTTTGCACAATGGATGTGGTGCTGATGAGTTAGTTAATACAGCAATTTAAACAACATAAAGTCCCCTCCCGAAGCCCTTATATTATGCGATCAAGTTTATGACAAGGGACCATAGGCTACATTTTCCATGAAAACTAATTCTGTGTAAGTCTTAGCAGGGATAAGGTGCTGAGAAAGTCATGTAGTCTTATAGAACTATCCCAGTGTTAGCTGAAGGTAATTCACTGTTATGAATTCTCATCCTTCCTATTACTTCGTAGGCTCACACCATTAAAATCCGGTCTTAAAATTTTGTCCCTCTTCTATAGTAAGGTGAAAAGGTTAATTCCCAAGGGACTAATCCTGTGAGGTGCTGGGCTCTCTCAGCTCCCACTGACTTCAAAGCTAAATATTTGCTTCACATGAAAGCCTCTTTAATTCCCCATTACTGTAAGGTATACTTGTATACAACAGTGGGAGCAGTTGTCATTATAAATCAGACAGTTTATCAGGGGAGCTATTCTCCAGGGCAGAGCAGATTCTAACACACCACGACATACTTTATTTGTTAGCCTCAGTTCCACAGGAATTTTATTCAGCCAGACACCTCAAGGCATGCATCTTTTCAAAGTGTTTAGGCAGGAAGCGAAATTCAAATTAGATACACTTACGATGCTAATGCATTATTATTTAGCTCAAAACGACTGAGGCTCAGGGGTTGTAAATCCTGCCATAAAGAGATCTTTCAATTACCTTCTGTTCAGTGACTCAGAGAAGAGGAACCCTTTCCCTGGCTTTTTCATGCAGAACAAATTTGACTCCCAAACAAATATCAATCACCATAATACTCTATATTTTGGCCTCTATACAGACCTAACTCTAAGCTGTTTTATATGGAGTTTTCTTTTAAGATGATGTCAAACCAAAACCTTGTATCTTTAGTGTGACTGAATCTGAACCCAGTCTTAAATGGCTCCTCCCTTTGGAAGCTCAGCAAAACTCCAGAGTAGAGGATGTGTGAAACCTGGAGCCAAATCTAGAACAGATTTAGGAATTTTTCCTTTCCTTTGAAACTTCATTTCTTCCTCAGCTCATCCCTGTCCTTTGTTCCAAACTTCCAAATTAAGGATAAAATATATTACTGCTTTCCCTCTAATATTTCGACAGCAAGACTTTTTCTGGTGTCTCAAATTTCCCTTCACCTCCTCGCTTGATGTTTGACTTTTCTAACGGTCAGTTGATTCTCCTTCTCCTCCTTTCCTGTCCCCATCCGACACCACCTGCTTGTTTAAAACATGGCTCTTATAGTCTTTACCTTCTACTCCTTTTGTTAGCTTCTCTCATTCCACTGCACCAAATTCGCACCTTATTCCCTCAGAATGCCTTGAACTTTTCCTTTCCCTTGCCTCTCTGTTTTTGTGTTATATTGATCAATTATACCCATCTGCTCCCCAGCAGCCAAATTTCACATTTCCATCCTTGAGTTTTGTGGCACAAAACATTGGGGAAGTTTTATGTTTGCTTCTGCTTTGATCTTCTGAAGAGGTAAAAGAGCAGACAAGCACAACATCACTTTTCATAGATCTTTAAAAAGCGTGTGAACACCTGTGTCCACAGGCAGTGCCTTGACTGGGGCTGTTCGTTTGCAATCAGCATAAGGCTTCAGTCAGTATTGTTCTTGGCATGTATATCCACTCTTTAGGTTTTCTGTAGGAAAATTCAGCTTTCTCTTTGCACGGTGATGATTGTATAAGTGGTGGTTTAAAGCTTCCATGTGACTCAAACTAAAGCAAAGAAACAATTCCTCAGATACACAAAGCCATCCCAACACAATTTTACAAAAAGCCTATTTCTCTGACATGGAGAATCTGCAGGCTCAAGTTTTAAGTTGCTCATATTTAAAAAAAAAAATCCTTAGATCCATATTTAAATATCATTTGAGGACATATTTATAACAATTCATTTATTCCAGCAACATTTCTGCAAATATATACTGTATATATGTTAGAACAACATTCAAATATGTCTTCTTAGCAAAACCTGCTAGTGAAGTTCATATTCATCAAATGAAATATTTGTTTCACTCATCAAATTAAATATTTGGCTGTACTCTAGCTGTATACATGTATCTCCTCACAGAATAAATGAATTGTTACAGTTTTCAATGTATTTTAAGAGAGACCATGCTTTCCCAAAACAATCATGTGTGACTGCAGTGCTAGTGAAAGGTGCCAAACAAATGTCCTCAGAGACTGCAGTTTCGTGTGGGTTTCATCTAGAGACTATTACATTCCACCGACGGTTGTAGAAGGTTCAGGTCCTGTGGTCAGGGAATAGAGGCTGTGTCAGCAGGTCAGGCTTCCATTCTCGGCCCTGCAGGACCTGCTGCTTCACCTCAGGCCACTCACCTGAGCACTCTGTAACTCAGTTTGCCCATCCATAAGAGGGGCTTAATCTGTCCTACCTACTCCACAGGAAAGTTATGAAGCTTATTTTGCTAATGTTTGCTAAATGCTTTGAAATATTTGGCTCAACAGCAAAGCTTTTTTCTTACAGTGTTGTTTTTCTCCATAGAACAGGTACTACATTCATAGTCATGGTAGCAGCTCTCTAACACCACTAATAAAACTGAGTCCTAATGAGAAGAGTGGGTCCCATACTGTAACATTTTTTTCTTTTCTGTTTCCTCCTGTCCTGTCAGTTCAGGTGATGCTTTCTATGGTGGTTTTTGTTTTGCTTTTTCCAGACCAAAGCCACAAAGACTTGAAAACAGCTAATAAACCTTTCAGACTCTCTCCCTCAACCAAAAGGAATAAAAAAGTTTGGCTTGTGTACATTTAAAATTATTTTTAAATTAGCCTACATGAGTACCTATAGCAAGTAAATACAAGCACAGTGCCACGGCTTCAAAGATAATATCACTGCTTCTTGAGTTTATGCAGGCCTGCTTAGGTCTTTATCTGTGATCCCACTATCTAAACAAAAGCTTAGCTTTCTTTTGCTGTCCTTATCTTGTTCGGCAGTTGATTGTTTGCTAAGTATCTCAGTGAACAAGACCCAAATGAAAATGACTGTTCGTGTATAATTTGTTTGCATCAGATTAAATTGGAAAGAAGGTAAAAGTGAGAGAGAAAGTAGAATGCACTTACAAATGAGTAGTGAAGGTCAAAATGAATTAACAAACATCGTGCTTGAAGATTTGTCTTCCTCTTGTCTGACTTCTCTGCGCACTTTGTGGAAAAGGGTAGCTATAGCAGCATGTCCAAAGGAAATTCTATAGATCATGTGAATTTGAAATGTCTTTTTATTGTAACATAAGAAAATATCTTGGGAAGAATAAAATAATCTAACACAATTAAAGCTAACATAGTCAGTTCCTTTGTCACAGTGTTGCCTGCTGACAATTCTTCCAGAGCCTGCTATTACTCTCTGTTATAATCTGCACTTCTCAGATGATTAATTTTAATTGCTGTATCAGTGTGAGTCTTTAAATTTTTTGCAAGAAGACTCAGAAACCTGACTGGGAGGTGATCTGGAAGTGAGACACTAAGCATGTTAAAGTTCTCTGGTTTTGTTCTCTTTTTGTATTGCAGTAAAACCTGTTTGTGAGAGTTCAACTGTTTTTTTCAGAAGCAGCACTCGTATGACTTCATTTCAAGTAGATAAGATAATCAAAGGATGCCTGGGGAATTAAAATCCTTGCAAGACATCATGACTTGCCAAAGGCACAGCAGGCCAACAGCATCAGGGCCAGGATTCCAGAGATCTGTTGTGCTTCAGCAGAATCTGCAAGCTGCTATATATGCATCTTTCCACTTCTCACTCTCCTCACCTCCTCTTTACTGCACTCTCTCATGGATATAAAAGCAGAGGGAAAAATACAGTTATCTAGTCAATGCCCCTTCATCCTACAAGATGGATAATTTTGTTGTGGCATCTTTCTTCCATTCCCTCTGGCTTATTTCTTAATTATGACAGACTTGTTGATTTAAAACCAAAACCCAAGCCACAACACCCCTATGTAACCTTGCACTCTTGTGTAACATCTTTCAATGATACATTTTCTAAAATGTGTGATTTTTTTTTTTTCTGGATTTTCCACTTTCAGTTTCCAGATGTTGATTCTTGTCAAGTATTTGTCAGAGAGATTAAAATATCTCAACTAAATGGATGATTTTTGAATGGTCTTAAGCTTCTTTTAGATATATAATTAGGATTTTTAGTCATTCACACATCTTTATAGCTGTTTCCTGTAGTTCTACCTTGCCAGTATATTCCTTTGGCAAAATGAGAATCCAAACTTGGTACAATATTCTCCTTCTGCAGCAGTTTCAGAAAGACCATGTACAGTTGCAATATTTTCCTTGTGTTTGTCTAGTCCTTTGCTGACACACCTAGAGATTTTCCAGCCATACCATATTCAGTTCATTATTTAACATGACGACAAAAAGTAGATAACCTGTACATGCCTCTGTCCACACAGTTTTGCTGGTCTCCCACTGCCACAAGTTACTGATACTGCTTGAAGGTTTGACGACCCCATTTAACTGAATCCTCCATCGAGTCACCTTCCGTCCCATGCCTAACCTCACAGCTCCCTATATCATCCCAATTCTTTCCTTGCCTGGGCCTTCACTGAACCCCACAAACTCCACAGATAATTTTTCTTCCCTGCTGTGAGCATGTCCAACAAGATGTGATCAGTGCTATCTGTAGGGAAATCACTTACATCAGAGACAGCTCCAAATGAGAAGCCCTGCCATCATTGCCATGTGTCCCCAAAGTCTTACTCTGTTAGAAAGGAAAAGGTCAATGGGAAGTCAACAGAAGATGAGAGGAAAGAAAAATGTGTAGCAGTGTTCTTTCGACAAGCTGCTTCGTCTGCATTTACACACTGTATGTCCATGTACTTTCTAAAATTTGCAGGGCCGTCAGGTTTCCCTGTTTTGTCCGTCTCATGGAGGCATTCTCAGGCTTATTTAGTCTGACATGTACTTTGTGGTTCTCAGTTCACAAAAAACAGTAAAGCATTACTTATGCATTGACAATTTATACAAGATTAAAATGGAAGTACCCATACTCGCGGGGTGATGAAATCACCAGTAATAATAACTAGCCTTCAGTCCAAAAATTGCCACCTTGAAGACTCTGAAAGGACCTACTCTGACATTTCCAACTTCCTGATCATCTCTTTAGGACTTCAATACCTACCACAGGGCTCGTTTCAGTAACAGAACTCCCTCTTGTGAACTTTAAGAGTCAGTAGCTCTCTTTAATGCCTCCAGGAGAAAAACGACAGAGCATACCCTTTTCCAAAATAAAATGGGTCAAACTCGAACATTAACTGGACATTTTCTTCCTTGTTTACTGTGACCCTCAAGCAGAAGATTTCAAAATGTTGCCAGGTGGGCGACTCCTACAGGGAACATTGCATTGTGGGAGAGTGTAGTATTCATGGAGAATATTTTATCATGTTGCAGCAGAGGACCAGTGAGTGAGACCCTAGATTGCCTTGGTGTCAATCGACAGAAGGCTTGTTCTGACAGGAGGTTTGTGTCACAGTGTAAACAGGAACGTTTATAACTGTTCTGGAAAAGTGAAGAGTTTGTTGGTGGGACAACATTACATGTGAATGCCAGCCAGGGTGGATCAAGTTTTGCCAATACATTTCTTCATGCAGGCCAAGCTGTGGCCCTTTCGTGCCAGTCTGACTTTCCCAGTGGTGGTTTCATTAATCTGATTTATGTCCCACAGCCTGGGCAGCACTAAGCCCAGCCCCAGCCCCAGCTCTTGTCCCAGCTCCAAAGCCAGCTCCAGCCCTAGCTCCAGCCTCAGTCCCAGTTCCAGCTCCTGTCCCAGCTCCTTGTCCCAGTTCCAGCTCCTGTCCCAGCTCCTTGTCCCAGTTCCAGCCTCAGCCCCAGCCCCAGCCCCAGCTCCAGCCCCAG
>VZTA01018420.1:51083-63498 GCA_013398855.1 Mohoua ochrocephala
GTCCCAGTTCCAGCTCCTGTCCCAGCTCCTTGTCCCAGTTCCAGCCCCAGCCCCTGTCCCAGCTACAGCTCCAGCCCCAACTCCAGCCCCAGCCCCTGTCCCAGCTACAGCTCCAGCTCCAGCTCCAGCCCCAGCCCCTGTCCCAGCTCCAGCTCCAGCCCCAGCCCCGTGCACTGGCCCCGGCCCCGGGAATCTCGAGAACCGGAGCTACAAAACGGCCAAGCTTCCTCTGACCCTTAAACCGATCATTATTCACTTGAAAGGCAGGCTTGCACAAACAAATATTTTGTGTTGCTGTTATGATTATTGTCAGTATCTGTCCCCATTGTTCAGGCGCAGGAATTCCTTTGGTCTCATAAATACTGAGCCCGGCCCTCCCCTCCCCCCTTTAACTGTCAGATAATTACACAGTTGGCTTTAGAGTTTAACTTGTCAAAGGAGTTTCATTACTTTGTTCCTTTTGGGCAGCTTCCACTATTGTGCCTTCTGAACACTAAACAGAACCTATATTAACTGTCAGTTAATTACACACCGTTTTTCTTCAGTATTTACCAGTCAAAGGGGCAGGTAGGCTGCAATCCTATCATCTCAATCACTGTCTCTGCTCACAAAAGAATCAATAAAGATGAGTCACTTAGTGTCACCCAGTGTCTGATACTCAAAGCCACCCATTCCTAATTGCCTTTAGAGATGGATGATAATACAAACTTTGAAGTGATAATCAGCCTAATGAGTGGCCTTGCTGAGAGGGTAGATCATGTGTCAGAACAGTTTGCAGATGCTTACAGGCAAACAAAGCCAGCTTTCCTTTTAGACCTGAGAGGACCATGGCAAGTCTGGTACCCAGAGCCCCGCACAATGGCAGAGACTGGAGCACAGCAGGACGCTGTAGCCTGCTGATCACAACTGACTCCATCCATCTTGCTCTTTGCCTTTAATCAGCACAGTCAGAACAAGTCCTCCAGATCTCTGCATGTTTATGCTGGATGTTTAGGCAATAACTGTGTAAAAGATAAATTCTCTGATTCTGAGTCATTGGATTTAAATAATAGCGATTGGACTTGATAGGTAATGGCCGGGGATCCCGGCTAAAACTACTGAGTAAATGTAATTAAATACAATCGGGTGCAGTCAGCCAGGCAGAGCCAGAGACCATAAAAGGCTCATTCAGACAGCAATGAAAACAAACAACGTCAGCAACAAAAACAAAACCAGTGTTTGGTTTGCTAATAAGAGCATGATCTGAGGCCTGATCTACACTCAATTTTTGCACCCAACTATTTGACCAAATCAATAATTTGCAAAAAGCCAGCAACAAACAAACAAACAAACAAAAAGACAAATTAAATTGCTACAATCCCTTAGTCTGGATGCAGTTATATTATCATAAAGGCATTTTCTTTTTAAAATAGTTAAGCTGTCATAAATTCAGTCAAGTGTGAACAAATAGTCTACGACCATGTTTGTGCTAATATGACTGTCTCAATGTAAAAGGGTTGCTTTGATTTAACAATCCTTTACTATTTTAGCTAAATTTTGGCAAAAGCTGACCACGGACATTGCTTCAAAATCAACTCACAAAGACTGGGAAGCTGTAGGATTACATCAATTTGACTTCAAAGTATGAATGAAACATACGTGAAAACATACATATGAATGTGTTAGCAAGTTTAACAATTTGGATGTAACAAAATAAAACTATTCTGGGGGCAAATCTGTATTCACTTTCTTGGTGAAAGGTGGTGAAAAAGCTGAACAAGTGGGTTCAGGATTTACACTGTTTTAATGAGAAGCTGTCAAGTTTTAATATTTTGTAGTCAACTATTTCGCTTGTAAAACCTGTCATGCAAATAAGGAAGTAATGCAATAAACCAAATGAGAAACAGAAATATTCATAAAAGTAAACCTACCCTCTGAAATTAAAAGCACGATTATTGCTGTCTTTTCAAAAACTACAGAATGAGGCCTCTTTCAGATAAGACCAATCATATTTTCATATTTTTACTTGCTTTACATCTGCCTGGCTTCCTTTCTTCAAGTCGATGAGAAAAGTGCAGGCATTTGGATCTGAAAGTACAGAAAAATTAGCCTTTTATTTTGTGTCGTTCATGTATGAATATAACAGGTGTGCCTGTGGAAAGGTTTTAGAGTTTTCTGATTTGAAGTTTTGTTTTGAGACAGCATTCTCCAGTAAGTGATGCCTGGTAATGCTTGCTGTGTGCTGACATGAAAACCTTTGCCTTCAAGCTCTCTGCTCTAACTAGTATCAGCAATTAGCCCAACCTAACACTATTTGAAACTGAATTCACAAGAAGGTGTTAGTTAATTTCTTTTGCTAGAGAATATGTGAAAGAAAATACTTCACTGAATTAATAAGCGGGCTTTAGAGACACGTGTCCACCAGTGCTCATAAGTTGCCAGTGATCACACAGGTTATCTAAGGTTCCTGAATTCACAAAGCTGGAAACACGGATGACTGTCTGCCAGCACCCTGGGCTCACTCTTGTGGCAGTCAAACAAACTCAGCTCTGCTGAGCTCCCTCGGTGACAGCTGTGAATAACCACAAGGGTTTTCCATGCACTGAAGCTGTGGAGTTGTTCCCTACAGACCGACAGCCCCTTCATCTCTGAGCACAAAGCACCCCAGAGAACCACCTTCCCTAACAATGCTATGTCTTAACTTTTGGCAAGCGGTTTTGAGCGGTGGGGGAACCTCATGTTCCTTCTTACCTGGTGAATCAGCTGGGAAAGATCATCCTGCCCATACTAAATATCCTTCTCCAAGGCAAATCCTAATCCACAGTTCTATTTCTCCTACAGAAAATATTCCTTTAAAATTCTCTTAGCTTGCACATTTGTAGTTCATATGATTCAAGTTAATTGTTAAGCAATAAAGTTGCTAAACATACTCTCTAGAATCACTATAACTCCATATGCATATGCATTGGACTGTATGTACACCATAGTTTCATGATAATTTAGTTCTACACAAATTCACAAGCATGGAAGCCTAAAAATACCCTTTCAAGCACATAATATTGCTATCATTACATATCTTATCACTTGTAATCACAGTCAAAATCTCCATTTGAGCTCTAAAGTGTGTTGGAAAAAGGGAAAACTTACCTGTAGTCAGACCTATAGAACTGAAGCTGATAATTTGTGATTAGTTAATGGAAGTGTGTTGACACATGAATTACAGTTGCAAGTTTAAGCATGCATGTTGCAAGCAACTATGAATTGGAAAGGAAAGGGGACAATGAATTGAATAAATGGGTTTGGTGATGCATGATGGCTGATACCTGCTCAAGTAATCTCGATTGAAAATCTGGATTATAGGCAGAGATGTTAAAATTCACATTACATGATACACTGCAAGGAATTTTCTAACTTTTTTTTTTTTTTTTAAACAAAACAAATGGGACTTTTAATGTAACTTTGAAAACCAGTCAGTTGATCCTAATCTTAGAATATGAATGTAGTGCTATTTTGTTATCTCATATTTGTATTATAACATCTCATAGTCATAGAGAAGAGGATTTTGATGCTCAGCTTGATACAGGTAAAAACCAAATAATCCATGTCTGAAAGATTTCCCTAGACATAAAGCCCTAAGCAAAAGAATTATAGCTAAGATTTTCAGAAATTTTTTTTGTTTGTTCGTTGCCTGAGCTAAATTTGAGAACCTTAAAGGCATCTGGTTATCAGAGGATTTTAAACTTCACATGTTCTAAAAAGATCTTAAATTAGATACCCTGAAACAAGGGCAGCCATAATCACTAGTCGCCTTTAAAATCCCCAGGTATGGTTTCTCCCTCAGTTCGTGTCACTCTTCCCTGGGGTCATTGCTGGAAAAGGGAGTCCTAACCTCCCAGTCGCCTCTGGTTATACAGTCTCGCTGCATTAAATATGCTGGCACTCATGCTCGTGAGCAAGCCAATCTGATGGAAACATGAACCTACAGAAAACGCAAGGCGATCTGCTTGGCTGGGCAGCCACACAAGTGGTAATGACAGCACGTGGGCACAGGCTGCCAGGGCCGGCCGCAGGCAGGACGGGTCTGTCAGCACCAGCCCGAACCTGCATTACCTTAAGGGACCGTGTAACTGCATCCCGAGGCCGTGTGCGTCTGCTTCTTGTGCGGTGTAAGCAATCTGCTAGGGCTTTGCCAATGTGCAGGCAAAGAAATAGAAACAGCACAGTAAACATTAACCTTTAATAAAACAGATACTTTAACTTCTTGTTAGCATGACAGAAAAAGTGAAAAAAGAAGGTATGCTCTTGCTTTAATCTTTTGGTTTGCGTATTGAGATTTCCAGTGATCATGAATTTAAACTAGTATCTTCAAGAACCTTTTCAAACAAATACCTGCAAAATTCCAAAAATCTTTCCATGAGGCAGCAAAACATACCAGGAGCCAGGCACCTATTCGTGGAGGGCAAGTACATCTTGAGGAAAATGAAGCAGGGGTAGTAAAATCTAGCACCACTATAAATAACGGAAACCACAGGAAGAAATGAAGGTAGTTAAATAGCTACTGGAGATGAAATTTAGCCAAGACATGATGGTGTACAATCTTTTTCCCAGTCTCAATCCTGTTAAAAAGTGCCATGAAACTGGTAATGACAAAAGGGAATGGGAGACTCCTTTTATCTCATCTGAGATGTATCTCTGGAGTACGAAGCTTGTTTTTAAAATGGTTAGCTTTGTATTTATTCCCTCTGAGCCAGGGTAAATTTTACCCATTATTTTAATTGGACCAGATCCTTAGTGTCTTACCGAATAAATTACCAAACCCACTTCCTACTTTTCTTGGAAATGTCTCCATACCCCATATTCATTCAGTTCAGCTCTTCCCTGAGCTGCAACTCTGTCCAATCTTGCAAATTACTAGGACAGGAAAGAACTGTAACTCTGGAACTCTGCAACACATTTTGGACATTTTTTGTTAACAAATCCTGCTGTATGGCAGCAGGATTTTGAGCAGATAAACTCTATAGCAAAAGTCACACACAGAAAATCAAATGTAGCTTTTACAAAGTATTTTCTTATTTTTTAAAAAAAACCCAGCATATGATCACTGTTATGTTAAAATGCAGCCTGATTCAGCACTGGGCTGTATTGCCTTCCCTCCCATTGACTTCAAAATGAATAAGCTCAGCCTGGGTATTTGAGAATTCATTGCTGTGAAGACATATTCTGGCAGGTCAACACAAGCATTATTCATAGGCCTCAATTCAGTCTGTCATCTGAAATGAAAGAGAGCCTTTCTTTAAAAAGCTAAAATCCATCTTTAATTTGTTATCCTAGTAACTGTATCGAAAACTGTTATAAAACAAATATTAAAAATGAGAGCAAGCTGATAAGCAATTGAAACACAGTGAAATAGATCTGGAAGTACTGCAGAGCCACCAAATCCTTGCTCCAGCTATTGCAGACAACCAGTTCATAGAACGTTTTTCATAAATGTATCAAGATCTCTCTTAAAAGCAGCTAGTTTTATTTCTTCATTTACTGGTATTGTACAGTTATTTGTATTTCTTCCAGTTTGAGTTATAGATTCATGGATTATATGCCAGAGTGGACCACTGTGATCATCAAATTTGACCTCCATAATCTGCAGGATTGCCCAGAATTCATTTAAGCAGCCAGTGATTTTGCAGCCATGAGTTTATTAGGGAAAGGGCACAAGAGCCATGGTATCAGTGTTGACTGATGGGATTAATCAGCTCATGTTAACACACTGATTATCATATAGTAAAGGGAAATGTTTCAAAAGAATACTCCAGTCTGAAACATAAAGTAAAATCATTTGGACTTCCAGAGAGGTCATGGTTGAAATATCACAAAACTCTCTTTACTCAAAGCAGATGTTTATTAAGATTAATTTAGTGTGAAAAATGAACCAGAATGCATATAAAAGACAATGCCTCCTCAATTATGTAATAGGACACCTCCTCATTAAATTGTGTTCACTGAAGAGGATGGTATTTTCCTAGGGGATGTATAACTACAGTTTGCCAAAGTCCCTCTCCCTCATTTTAGATTAAATATCAGACTGCAGAGCATGAAGCCAAGTGAACAGAAACAAGAGAACTCAAATAAACATCATGTAAATGAAAAAGAAAAGGCCTGTTAAGCATGTTTTCTAAGTAAACGTGTTCAAAATAGAAAGTTACAATGATGCCAGGATACAAATACAGAGAAAAATCACCAGAATTTAATATAAGCAAAAATACCTCTTTCCTACATTAGTACATGTATTGAAATGAAATGCAATCTGTAAGTGTAAACATTCACAGAACTTTTCACAGAACTGAAACTTCTCTTTCTTGCCACCTTTTCTCTTTTTTTCCTGTCTCTTTCTGTGAGCTCCCTCCAGTGTTCTCAAGGAAGTATTGAATCATTTCATTTTGGTATATTCCATTTTTATCACAGGAAGCACCAGGATAAGAAAGATTGTATTCATCTAATCTCCAAGGATGCCCAGCCTGAGCTAAAGGTCTGATCTAAACCTGATTGTGAAAACAGGCACTGCAAGAAGAAGATGCCCCTCACCTGCCACAGATGTCCCTTACAATGAATGGCATGTGTGCCAAAAGGGCTGCTGACTGCAGAGGTGACTGGAGAATGAGCTGAGAGTTTGTACCAACTTTGAGATTATTTAGAGTTGAGGAGTATCAATTATTTCCCTATTTCCCCCTAGGGATTAACAAGAAGGATTTCTGCTCTAAACTGGAGGTTCATCAGTCGGAAAAGACAAAATGACCAGGAAAGCCAGGTCGCTGACTCTCAGTCATCAACACGAAAAAAAACAAGTTGGCTCTAAGACCCTGTCAGGTAAGGTACATTCCGTATCGCAATAATAATGCCTTTGTACAAGTCTAAGCTGAAAAGGGATATGATTACACTTTGGCAGAAACCATCCAGGGCACTGAATCCAGTACGCTGTGGACATGCCAGTCTGCTTGGAGCCAGCTCAGGGATCTCTATACAGCGCTGCTATGCAGGCTACAAACCTGCCAAAAGTGCTCTAACACCTATTTACATCTAGTTCAACTCCTGCTTCTACCACGATAAACAAAAATAGGGTCAAACACTATATTTCTATGCCTCTTCCACTGGCTTTGTCGAATTACTAAACAAACGAGAATAAAATTATTCTCTGTAAGGCTACCCTGCCTGGTTTATTTGTGCTGGTTTGTGTTTTAGCATTTGTTCACTGACAGAATAAAACAATCTGAGCTGGGGCTGTTGCAGTACGTTTCTACGCTTTCTTCCACAAGCTATTTGTTCCCATCCCTTCCCTTGTACCCACAGCAGGGCTTTGGGCAACTGAGCCACAAAAAGGGCTGGGGAGCTTAGTTGTAATGAAACAAGGCAAATATTGGGAGAATATACAGAAGCTTAAAAGCATAAGTAATAGAACTGAAGATAACTTAATTTTGAGTACTGCAATGGCAATTAATTTGGTGTCTTTACTGAGACTTTAGTTACTGTAAAAGCAACTGTGACAAGCCACTCTCCCGCTAATCTGCATGATATCCAGCAGATAGCGAACCATTGCCTGACCTCAGAAATGTCCAAATGGAGCTATGGAATTACTCCAGTCCTTTGTGGGTTTGGCAAAGACTTTGTAGGATTTCTAGTGACGTGTGCTGGGCCTGACTCAAATCCCAGCAATGGAAATTTCTTTGATTTGGCTTACTGTTATTTCTGACCCTGTAAATGTGGGAAGCACTCAGGCATTCAGAAAGACATTGTTTCCCTGACATATCAGCTGGTCACTGCTGTTTACATCAATTGAAACAGAATTAAAATTCCAGTTTGATTGTTCCTCTTTTACTTTCAAAGCACTTAAAATAACATCAATTCAATGCCCGTCCAACCATCATGTTGGATGGTTTGTTATGTACACAGCAGGATTTGAGTTTCTTATGTGAAAACTGAAAAAAAAGTCCAGATTTCACAAGTCCCTTTCTTCTATGATTGTCTGTAAATAACTCCAGAGCAGCTCTTTCCGTTTTCTCCCTTCTTCTCCTTTACAATAATTCTTTAAATAGGTTCTTTCTACATTTTAATTTTTCTATCCTTTTTGCATTTTTATTCTATCCATCTTCTTGTAAGGGTCACCCTACCATCACGTTTGCATGTTGTTAACATGGAACCAATGGAAGATCACTTCTCAGTACAGTTCCTTTTTAATACAAGCCATTAGTATGCTCTGTGCTGTGTTCCTGACTGAAGTTCATCTTAATATGTCACAACAGATTTTTGTAATCAACTTTTATTAAAAGGTTGGAATTTTAGAGAGTAGCTAGTTTGTTTTCACTCTGAAACCCATGAATCTGGAGAACAATTTTCCAGCTATAATTTTCTCTAAAAATGTCTATTGTTAGACATCATATATATAGAGACATGTTTTAAGGCAAAAATATATTTTACACAAGGAGCTTCTGGTTTTTAACTGTTATTGGTATAAATGTTGTTGTGATGGTCTAGTTCCAAGAGGAATAACAGAATCTTGATGTTACTGCCAATTGGTTTCGAGCAGTCGACATTTGTGGCCACAGACAGTAAAAGTTGCAGTTCATACCCATTCTTTCCACAAAACTTTGTTTCAATGAAGTGACCATACTTCCTCTGTACAGGTTGTACTGTCTTCCAGCCCTACTTTTAAACACCAAAGAAGATTGCTTTGCACATCCACAAAGCTGTATTTACTTTGAGTGTAAGCCAATAAGCATGCACACTATTGGCTTAGAAGTTCAAACTGTCATCAAATAGAGTTTCTCCCTTTTTGATTTGTCTTAGTGTCAACTGTGCACTGTGAGCAAATTGCCTTCCTCTTGATATTCTGTTCAGTTTGCAACACTGCCATCACATAAAGAAAGTTGCTGGGTTTATGGCAGAAAAAATATAAAATGTATAAAATGGACCACACGTAGTTTTCTATTGCCTGTGCCACATTAGGACCTTTGTAGCATTGGGAGAAAGTTCAGGAGCTTTATTTTTTTTGTTTATCTCTCACATCAAAGGAAATTACAATTTGAGGAGTTACCTGTCTCTGAGACAACCCCACCAGCCCCTCTTTAACGGGAACATTGATTGATAATCACAGGGAAACATGAACTCCTTTTCACTGGCAGGTTTTCCCAGGACATTTTACTGGAAATGGCTGTTAAGCATTCGGGTACACCAAGGCCTGATGATCAGCTTGCTGTCCTCACACTGCACACAAAACTGTTGCAGTTTGCAGTGTCCTAATTTCTTCTCTTCCAGACATGCTCCTGCTGAGACGCAACAGAGTGCACAGTGCATGTGGTCTTACCAATTTACCTGCATTGCTTGTGGTGGGACTGTAGTCCTTTGTGTGTGTTTTTGGAATTTTACTCCAACCTTAAAATCTTAAATTTCAAGGTTAGTGTTCTTAGCAGTCACAGGAAGCTCCTAGCTTGTACTACTGAAATACAAGCAATAGCATGTGCTACTGAAACCCATCTGCTCCAAAGTAAGCTCTAAGCTTTTAAAAGAAGGTGGCTGTGGAAGTGCAAGTGACTACTGAGGAGATGCAGTTACTGTACACAGGAAGCTCGGATCAAGTTCAAATGAAAGCTCTGGGCAGCAGTTCTTAGCAATTGATTTTAAAGCAGTTGTAATCTTCAAAGCTATCTATTTATCTCTACAGCAGAGGCCCTGGGTATTATATACCTAATGAGTTAGACCATCTGAGCAACCTTCTTTCACATGAAAAAGGTACTTCAACTTTTTCTTTTGCCAGATTAACTGTTCAGTCTATTTCTGACAGATGAGATCAGCTAACTGGAATTTTAATACTCTCTTTCTTCTAAAATGTGTCTCCATTTATTTCCTTGGGCCAGAATGGACTTTTAAGACTGTTGAGGTTTAAAATTGGTTGTGTAATATTACTATAATTGTTTTGGGGTGTTTTTCAGTAACTATTGGTCACATGCGTAAAACAAAAATAAATAAGTAAAAGTAGAAATAAAGACATGATCTTGTTCCCAAAGAATTTCCAGCTAAGGTCCTGATCTAGTAAAAGAGTTATGTGCTTAACTGTGTGTGCGTTGTGAGGTTCCATTGACCTCGGTGGGAGTATCCAAAGTAGTTTAATATGTGTATAAATCTTTGCAAAATTAGGAGGTGAACTATAGTATGTCTGTTAAAATTTACTCTGCTTTAATGAACTGTAGATTCCTTTTTTTTGGTGAAAATATGTATAGAGTATTCGAGTTATTTTAAAGAATATGAATCTCATTAGAAAATAAACTATTACTTGACATAAGCACCAATACATTGTTTTTTTCTAAAAGCAGGAAGGGAAGGTGAAGTTCAAAATTTCGAAATAGCTTTCCTATTTCTACAGTTTAAATGTAAAAAAAGCAGTACTCTAATAGAAAAAAACTCTGCAGATTCTTATCCAATGGCCACTTGAATGAGAAGACTTAAAGGGAGTGTAAATGTTTGTTTTATTAAATATCGGAACAAACCATATAGTTAAATGTGCACAAAACCACAGGTTAATGCTATCACCTACACTTTTAGGAGCATACGACTACAGGCCAAGATGTGGACTTCTTACTTCTACCAGCAAAAAGACACCTGTGCAAGTGCCTGTGAAAGAAGGCGTATGTGGAATGAGTTATTGGTTAAGGATGGCAGAACCACAGCACACGAAAATGACCTCAACAGGCAGCATTCATGAACATGTCTCAGAAGTACCGTCAAGGAGTTAAAGACTGAGGATGTCAGTGTGATCAAGTCCTTCCTGAAAGTTTATTAAATGTGACTGCTCTGGTTTTGGTAATGCAAGGAAAAGAAAATCCATCAATATTAGGAAACATACCTGAAAGGATCTGATTTACTATGCGTGTGTTTCACATAGCTTTATTAAACATGTCCTTTGCTGAATCATCATTATACTGAATTTCTTAATCTTGAAAGAGCAAAGCATTTGGCTCAGGGTTCAATCAAGTACTGCTGGCATTCCTGGAGTACAACTTTAATCTCCTTCATTGTCCACTTATTTAATACCTTAAATATATTCTCATGGTAAATCCAGCACCGAGGACAGAGACTTAAAACAGCTTATTCCTTTAATTAGAAATACATATCGGTACCACAATAAAAACACAATTTAAAATAGAACAATAATAACAAAGTATGAATGAATGCTAATTACAATATCACTGTGAGAGAATCACTAATATATAGCTCTGGCTGAATTGATGGGAATTGAACTGAAAGCAGAGTAGTAATCAACATGAGAAGAAAGCCTGATACCCTGGGGTAGATAGGAAAAATAGTTCTGGTTGATTAAGTTTCAGTCTGCTGGGGTGAGGTAGGATTTTGAAATTGTGTTCTTTGGAGACTGTGTCAGGCAATGTGCTTCTGGTCAGTGAAAGGACAGATAAAAACTACATGGTGTCTGCTGTGTCCCAGAGCACTGAATGGCACATATGTATGCAGAAGCATATTTATAAAAATACCCCCACTAGCTATTTGGTCAAAAGCTTTCTCCTCTGTGCCACGCAATCTCACGTAGCTAGGCTATTGGACGAACCATGATAATAAAGTTGCCTCGATAACAAAGGTTATTTCACAAAGCTTATTTTGGAATCAGATTACAAACATTGTGATACATCTTGCAGGTACTGACGTGACACTGTCCCAGTGCAGGATGGCAGCAGATCGGGGTGCCTGGGAGGTCAGCTGTCTCTTCAGGAGAAGAAACCATCGCTGCACGCTCCAGGTGTAACAAGGTTGCTCTGCCTACACAGCTCAGGGATATACGATCATGGGACATACACGGAATCACAGAAACACAGAATATTCTGTGTTGGAAGGGACCCACAAGGATTATCAAGTCCAACTCCTGGTCCTGCACAGGACACCCACAAGAGCCACGCCGTGTGCCTGACAGCAGCGTCCAAATCTTCTTGAACTGTCAGGCTTGGTGCTGAGACCACTTTCCTGGGGAGCCTGTTCCAGTGCTCAACCACTCTCTGGGCGAAGAACTTTTTTCTGATATCCAACCTAAACCTCCCTGACACAACTTCAGGCCATTCCCTCGGGTCCTGTCCCTGTCACCAGCGAGAAGAGATCAGCACCTGATCACACATGTGGACATTTCCCAGGGGAGTCTCACACCAGCGCCTACTCCAGATCGCAGTGCAGATCTGGTTAATATGAATTAATAAACTCTAATTAACCTGCCTCGCAACAGCACCTGGCAGGACGCCCTAGCGGGGGGATCGTTACACCACACATGTTCCATTTTCCGTACAGCGTTTCCGTAGCGCTGGCTACACGTGCAGGCTCTGCCGGGACCCGGCTCCCATCCCGCCGCATCCCTTCGCTCCGCAGGGCGCTGTTATCCCGGGGCGGCTCCGGT
>VZTA01018420.1:64095-146570 GCA_013398855.1 Mohoua ochrocephala
GGGGCTCAGCGGGCCGCGGCCCCTCCTGCCGGGGCTGCGGTCGTGTCCGTGCGGATCCGCCGCCCCTCCCGCTCGTGCCTGCGTGCGCACGGGCGCTTCCTCCCGCCGGCTGCCACGTAACAGAACGCTGCCGTAGCACATGCGTTCGTCAGCGTTCGTCATGCTGCTCCCTGCGTGCTGCCTTTGGCTTGGTTGTTTCCCCTGTCCCACGGTGTGGCAGCAAATGCCAGCCCTGCGCAGATTACATGTACAAAGGTAATCGGAACGTTTTAGAACTTGAAAAGACAAGCACTGAAAAGTTAAGGAATTACAGAGGTGAAAGCCGATCGGCATTAACAACAGTCCTCAGTCCATAGTCGTTCTTTAAAAACAATTGTTTTGCAGATTGTTGTCCTCCATACTGAGTCCAAGGCAGGGTTTGAATAACAGATCTTTAATAAGGCACTGGACTGTATTTTGAAAAACTAAGAGGTACTCTGAGGAGACAGACTTACAGAACGGATATGCAAGTTTGAGACTAAATGAGGAATGCACAAGTGGTTTATAGCAGCAGAGGAAGCACAAGGAAGTCTGAGGTTTTTAGGTTCCATTCTAGATACTCTTACAGCCACAGATTGTTCCCTCTGAACAAGCTTTTTGTCCCGTTGCCACCGGTATTATCTCTGTCTGCACTTCGATTCCTCCTTCTCAGTTTCCGTGTCTGTATTTCAAATAATTTGCAGTCTCAGACTAGGTTCCTGCCAACCTCTTCCTCCCTCCTAGTCTTTCCTCCTCCTTACCTTCCTACTACCAGGGCGCCTTTGCTTCCTCCCAAGTTTGGTTTTCTTTTTTTAAAGTTCTGTTCATACTCAAGCCTACTCTCACCTCCATCTTCTCCTTGCCCTGCTGTAATCCTGTGCGGTGATGGTGTGCTATAGCCGTATCCTTCTCTTCCTGCCGTAGTTCTTTGTCTTCCCACAGTTCACAGCCAATGTTTCCTGAAAATCCTAGTTTTCTTCCTGACCTTCTCACCCTCTCTGAGTTTCCTCCCGGTCCAGAGAACAGAAAAAAGGACAAAGGTGTGGAGAAAAGTGTCTTGTTTAATTTGTAGGAGTGTCTGGTGAAGTAGACAGCTAGTGCCAATGGGGATGAGCTGAACCGTCTGAGGGGGACAATGGTTTTAATTAATGGTACTTCTATAAACACTGACTTTGGAGAAGAATCGAGAGCTGAAATGTGTTGCTGAAGCATGTGTGAACACGTGGTACCTGTTGACAGCAGATCAGTGAGGAGGAGTGAGATGAACTGGCCTTGATCCGTAACTCCTGTACCTTTGCGACAGTGAACCAACAACCCACCAGAGCACAGAACATCATTCTAATGTGTGACTAAAACATTGAAACTGCAGCTAGAATAAGCTTTGTAGTAAAATAAATGATGATTTAAGCTGTTTGTTTCAGCCAAATGCAGTTCAGTTTGATTATTATGTGTCAAACCCTCTTTAAAATACTTTACTGTAGGCTTTCAATTAAAAGTTTAACTGCTTCAGCCAAGACTATGCACCTTGGCGTGGAGATGTAATCTTTGACAAATGCATTAATTCTTTAATGTATTGCTTTTTTAAAAGCTCTCCAAAAGCTTGTGAATTCTTATCAATGTACAGGTTTTTTGTTTATTTTTTAATCTGGGGAAGGTATCAAATGGTTAACTAGTGTTGTCCATAAAACCTGTAATGAAAGACACTGGTCAGAATCCATATAGGATAACAGTGAAGACCCTGAATAAGCTACACTTAGCCACCACCTTCTTTATGCCTTACTTGGTTGCAGAATAGAATATTTCAGTTGGAAGGGACCTACAGCCATCATCTATTCCAGCTGCCTGACCCCTTCACCACTGAGCAAAAGTTAAAGCAAGTTATTAAGGGCATTGTCCAAACGCTTCTTGAACACTGACAGTGTTGGAACATCAGCCACCTCTCTGGGAAGCCTCTTGTGGTGTTTGACCACCTGCTCATTATAAAATGCTTCCTAATGTCCAGTCTAAGCCTCCCCTGGCACAGCTTTGAACTGTTCCCAGTCATCCTGATCCTGGATATCAGAGGGAAAAGACTGACACTTCCTTCTTCATGTCCTCTCCTCAGGAAAGTATAGAGCAATGAGGTTGCCCCACAGCCCCCTTTTCTCCAAACTAGGGAAGCCCAAAGTTCTTAGTGCGAGTTCTCCATCTGACATGCAAATATGGAAATAGTGAAATAATAGAGTCTACACGAGAACTACTCCTTTCAACATTATATTCTGGGTGGGTTTGCACAGTGTCTTGCAGGTAGAGCTGTGCTGGTGCTGCTTGTGCCCCAGGCTCCAGAAGCAGCAGCTAGTTGCTCACAGCTGCAACACAGCTGGAGTGTGGGACTGGGCGGGTGCTCAGCTGTAGGATCTCTCTAGCCCATCCCACAGAGGTTTTGTATCACAGAATTAATGTGTCTGAGCACTTTGCTGAACGGTATTAAGCCGTGTAGCTATCATACATTGTATGTTCTCTTTCTCCTTTCTGCCCCTGAAGGACTATGAGTTTTGCTGTAGGATCTGAGGACTGTGGAGACTTTTTGGGGGTTTGACTTCTTTGTATCCAGTCTCTAAGTGATGTTTAAGAGGGAAGGTTGAAGGTGCTTAATGTTTGGAGAAGAAGCTGACAAAATTGTAACAAGTAATCGTACCTAGCTTCTGTATTTATAGTAAAGGTTCATTGCACCTGGGAGATAAAGTTATAAATTCCTGTTTTACGTTCTCGAACTTAACATGATTTTTTTAGGTGGATTAAACGAGGCACAGAGAATGTAGAATATAAGAGTTTTGACTTGAATCGATATTGTGTGGGGTAACTGGTTTAGAGATGTGTGCGCTTGGTGTTTTGTGTTAATCAAAGGAAAATATTTCAACATTCTGTATTAATTTGTGGTTTTTTGAAGCTGGCTGTTTTATGCTCAGGTATGCTGTGTTGCTGCAGACTCGGGGGAGCTGGTGAAGGTTTTTGTATTTGAGACTAAGTTGTTAACACAAGGTTGTTATAAGGTCATCTGTAACCGTGGTAATGTTAGTTGCACAGACTGGTGTTGTTGATGATGTTATTAAACTATGATAAAACTGTTTCATTTGTATAAATTGAAGATGAATGTTACGGCTCTGAACTGTTGAAAGGCTTTTCTTTGCCCTGGCATTGACCCATCACTCTTTATTTGGTTTGGGATTTTTTTGGTCTGTCAACTGCATTGTACAACCATTGGGTTGTCTGATAGGTAATGTGACTTATGCTTTTTTATGGTGAATATTTTTGGCACCTCTCCATGTCTTCACCAGTTGCATATTGACTAGGACCAGGTAAGAAATGATTGTTGAGAGATTTCCTACAGGAAAGCTACAGTAACAGTGACAGACTTTCCATTACTTGCAATTTATAAAAGACTTAGAATTCATTATATGTACGTTAGTGCTTTTTAGGGAATGAAATCAAAACATTTTCTTTCTCTTAGACTTTACAGTGACATGGCTATTTAAAATGCAACATACAGGGATATTAAAGTTTGCATTTCTTCATACTTTTACATAGGCTTATGTAGTTGTAGCAGTTTGATCCTGACTGGATGCCAGGTACCCACCAAAGCCACTCTATTACTGCCCTCCTTCTCTGGGTAGGGGAGAGAAAATAGAGGGAAAGGCTCATGGGTCAAGATAAGGACAGGGAGAGATCTCTCAGCAATTGGGTCATGGGCAAAACCGACTTAAATTGGGGAAAATTAGTTTAATTTATTACCAATCAAATCAGAGTAGGATAATGAGAAATAAACAAAAATCTTAGAAACATTTTTCCCCTACTCCTCCCATCTTCCCAGGCTGAACTTCGCTCCCAGTTCTCTACCTCCTCCCCACCAGTGGCACAGGGGGACAGGGAGTGGAGGCTGCGTTCCTCACGCGTTGTCTCCGCTGCTCCTTCCTCCGCAGAGGAGGACTCCTCACACTGTTCCCCTGATCCAGAGTGGGATCCCTTCCACAGGAGACAGTCCTCCCTGAACTGCTCCAGTGTCAGTCCCTTGTGGGGCCCTGCCAGCAAAACTGCTCCAGTGTGGGCTTCTGTCTCCACAGGTCCTGCCAGGAGACTGTGAGAACTTCCCTTGGAGTCACAGCTGCTTGTGGACATCCACCTGCTCCACCGTGGAGCCTCCGTGGGCTGTAGGGGCACAGCTGCCTCACCGTGGGCTGCACCATGGGCTGCAGGGGCACAGCTGCCTCACCGTGGGCTGCAGCACGGGCTGCAGGGGAATCTCTGTTCTGGCACCTGGAGCACCTCCTGCCCCTCCTTCTGCACTGACCTTGGTGTCTGCAGGGCTGATCCTCTCACATATTCTCACTCCTGTCTCCTCTTGCAGTTACCGCTGTGCAGTAACACTTTTTCACCCCCTTCTTAACTCTGTTATCCCAGAGGCACAACCACTGTTGCCGCTGGGCTCGTCCTTGGCCAAGTGGCAGGTCCGTCCTGGAGCCGGCTGGCATTGGCTCTGTTGGACATGGGGGAAGCTTCTGGCAGCTTCTCACAGAAACCACCCGTGTAGCCCCCTGCTACCAAAACTTTGCCACACAAATCCAATACATTTGTTCCTTGGTATGGTGTCAGGTTGGGGATTAAGTTAAATGATTGAAGAATTTTAAAGATTAGAGCAAAAGTATATAAGTTAAAAAAATGGGCTTGCAATAAGTGCTCAGTGACAAACATAAGCAGTTCAGAGCTCCAGTTTATGTGACACTGGTTCACAGCTTCACAATGCCTTAAGTCTGTTGTTTTGGATGTTTTAAAAGATTGTCAGTTTTGGAAAGTATTTGGCATTTGAGCTTCTGTTTTAGGACAGTATTAGGAAATGTGACTCTTTAAGCCTTCCCTTTTACTTTTTTATGGGAAGTATGAGCAATTGGGAATATCATCTGTCAAATATACTTCTTAGATATTTGAAAATATTGAAGGAACAAGAGCTTTTTATGATTGCCGGCTGTTCAATATGTGTTGGAGGAATGGAGTCAAGGCTGATATAGCCCATTAACAGAAATAAATATAAATTAACGATCAAGCAGAATTTCATGGTGGATTTAATTGCAGTCATTAATAAAATCTGTTGTTTTGCTTTGGGAGAGTCTCTTCTTTAAGGTTTTGCGAAAAGCTAAAAAATGAAGAGTTGGAGCATGAATTATTCAAAAACAATATCAGGCGTATCTGAAGACATATCCTTAAGAATGGAAAAATTGGAGGTTAAGTGTTTCTGTGTCTTTAAATGCAAAATTTCAGAATGATCAAATGTCCACGCTTGAAGCTGTTGAATGCGTAAGGATGCCAGGTTCATGAGGCTGCAACATCTGTTATTCATATAAGTTTTGCGTATGGATTCTGTAGGATGATTAACTGATTCTTCAAAAAAAAATTGGTACAATAGGCCAATATTTGCACAAAAAATACGTTCAGCTGCTCTGCACAAATGTGTAATGAGGAGGAAAAATCCCCACATAAAACTTGTCTCCAAAACTAGTTCTTGTGAAAGCCAGAACAAATGACATTACATATAAATTTTAAGCAAACCTTTTAATTACAAGGCCACCTGACTTGTGTAGTACATTGCTTTGGCTACACATAGGGTAGTGGTGACCTAATAATTTTATTTTCTTTTTTAATTTTGCATACTGTATGTAAAACAGCTTTTCACGCGTACCTGTGGAAGTCCAAATTATTTCATTGTTTGGAATGCAGCCTGTGGGATAATTTAAAATAGCAGTGCTGTCACTTCAGTGATTGGCAGGTACCAATGTGTTGATGCTGGGAGTAAGACCATCTGTGTTCTAAAAGTAAAAGGTACAGAAAAATAAAAATGCCAAGTATTAAATGTTTTATTGGCATATACAATAATTATTATGATGCTGGTTCTGGGTCAAGTTCAGGTTGGTGACTCCAGAACGAGTCACATTATATATGAGCTTTCGAAAGACTGAATAATATCCAAAATAATGAAATCGTCAGTTTGTTCTATTAACTTTTATGGGATGGGACGTGTATTCGCCAGGTCTAAAACAGAACTGAAAGGACCTTAATCCTTAAAACTTCCATATCCAAGAGTGGTACCATTAAAGTCTGTGGCAGACCATCAAAGATGGCATGGTCATGTAGTGAACTGCTTCTGTTGTAATTGAATAGCTGATACTTACCAGTGCTGTGAGGGAAATGGCCAAAAATGGTTAAAACTGTGTGCTTTAATGGTTTTAGTTTTATACTCCAACTAAAAAATTATAACCTGATTTAATAAGGTTATTTCATACAATTTTTTGACTCTACCGATTGCATAAGAATAACTCCCATGAGAGAATATTTGAATGCAGGGGAAATACATACTGCTTGTGGTGTAGCCAGTTAGAGTCTTTATTAGAAATGAAATGACTGTGCCAAATTTTGGACAGTGAGTGATATTTCAGTTCACTTCTTAACTTTTAATGAGAGGTAAGTTCTGTTAAATTGGGTCCATTGCTGAGGTCATTAGGATTAATTCCGACTTCTCCCATGAACAGTTATGAAAAGTCACTCTTTCCCCCAGAGTTCACCGATGGTGCTGCATTTCCTACTCATTTACATGCACATGGGTTTCCCTCCCCCATGTTGTAGGCAGAAAATATAATCGTACTTAAATTGTACTTTTTCAAATAGGGAGTTACAGTGTACTGCTGTCTAATATCTCAGATTTATCTCTTCCCCTGTGCAAATTACAGTTAATGTTAGTCTTTTATTGTGAGCATTTATTGGTTTTACTTCTCATTTCCTTCATGCTTGTTAGAGAAGTTTAGTGTGAGAGATGGAAGGGAAAGAAGATAATTTGAATTAGTAGATGAGAAACATGTAAAAAGCTGGTTAAGGAAATAGCAGAATAAAGATTTAAAAAAAAACCCAAAAACTTTTGGAGAATAATGAAATGCTGACCTTGTTCAGTACATTAGGACTAAATGCCAAATCACTAATGTTCCCCATGTGATGCTTCTGGTTTTAGCAAAAAGCACTTCAGAAACAGTGGGGAGGGTATTGGTTGGCCTTGGGGAAAAGTTATGAACTCCTGCATTTTGGGAAATGTCTGTGCAAATGTCTGTCATTGTTTCCCCCTGCTTTGTTTGTTTGTTTTAAAGTACATTCTCAACTCCATGGGAATTATTTTCTGAATTTAACAGAACAGCAGGATTGAAAGTTGGCTTGGGAGACAACTTTCCTTAGTTGCCTGTTAATTTTTGTTTTGACTAACTGGACCTCATGTGGTGCTGAGGAGTCCAAAAGTATGTAACACTGCAGTTCCCCCTTGGAGGATGTTGTCTTCGTCCTCACCTCACCTCACCTCCTTCCAGGCTGGTTGTGGGAGGTTCTTTCTTGGCCTAGAGCTGGAGGAATTGTTATATCCTGCAGCTGGTGACTATGAACTCTTTCCTGACTGTGGTGTTCCATTAAACTGACATCTTTTGCAAGTTCTTGCTTTGTGATCCTGGCACAAATAAGGATAACATTTGTGGAAGTTTGTAGAGCATGTGGAAGTGGAAGAAAACTGAGGTTTATGATAGGTAGCTTCCTTCTTTTCTGACACATAGTTTACATTAGCATGACCTCTAAAGGAGAGAGATGGGCTGGGGCAAGGTGATGGGCCTTGAGGTGTCTGAAAAGCTGGAGGGATACAGTGGAAAAGATAGACAATAGAAAGTGAGCAGGCATAGCTGGAAGAAAATGGAATGATGTAGGTTAGAGAAGAGCCATTAGAGATAGAAATAAGAGAAAAAAAAAAAAAAGAAAAAGAATGAATATCAGGAAATGGTATGAGGTTATGATGTAGTCCATCTAAATAGGAAAGAAAGGAAGGGAAATGGAAGAAGGGAGAACAAACTGGAACTTCATATTTTCAGGTTAGTGAATTTAATTTATGCATTTATGCTTTTTGCTGTTTCTCTGAGTTCTTTATCAAAGATTTTGGAGCAAGAGGAGCTCCTTATTTTGAGTACTTTGATACACTGCCATTGCTACAGGCATTGGGCTCTATATTTATGTATTTTGAAATACATAAAAATACGTATCTCTTGTTTGGGACAGAAATGAACATAAAAATAAGCAGACTCAAAAGAGTATCAGTGTGGTTTGTTAAGAGATGTAACTGTTGGGGTTTATTTTTCCAGATATTAATGGTATATATATTAAAATAAAGCTGATTTCCCTGGAAGTTGGTAACTTTAAGGTGCCTGCTTATTCTCCTCCTCTTTGGTGGACAGCAGCCCAGAGAAGGTCTTAGGTGTGACTCTTCCCAGCATCCTGCAGTTCTCTCTCTGTGTGCAGTTCTCTCTCTGTGTTCTTTGGTTAGGTAGAGAGGGATGTTCTTGGACATTGGAAAAGTAACTCTTTTGTTATCTTTTGCTAAATCAGGACTGAGCTAAGGAGTTTTCTCCTCTGTGACAATTACCAAACAGAATTTCTCAGTCATCACACATGTTAATTGATTTGAACTCTGAAGTGTATTGAAATATTAATGAAATGGGGAGATACTGCTATTTAGGATACAAATTATGTTTCACAAAAAAAAGTTCAATTCTAATCTCAAGGAACAGCTATTTCAAAACATAAGGGTTTTGCAACTTCTCGCAAAAATTGGTTACATATCATTGCTTTCAAGGAGTAGTACTCACACTTGTGTTTTTGCTAATTGAGACTCATTTTGGTCATCAGGTTTAGTTATTGCTGTAATGCTGAGCTGATAGCCTGTGATTTTTTGGTAATGAGTCGATTAAGTTTTGTGTGTTTCGCCGTAGACAAAAGGATACAATTTTTCAGTGAAAGATTATGTAATTACATGCTTTGTCTTTGAAACTTCAGTCCACTATACTTGAAAATATTTTTCAGACTGGCAGATATTAAAACCTGGCATGATAGCTTCAGCAGTGAGAACAATTAAAGGGCGAAAATTGGAGGTATGAACCATTTCCAGCAATTTGAGAAAAATGTTCTTTAGTGTTGAAAATATTACACTGTGGTATAATTGCATAGAATGTTAAATGATGGATACTTCCTTGAAAATGTGAGTTTCCTGACTTCAGGGTGGTGTGTCAAAACTTTCTGTCTGGCAAAAAATTACATTTTATAGTGATCAGGTGTTTGTTGTCCCTTTTTACCCTTTCATTCTGAGTCTGCCTTCCCTTTTGATGAAGGCTGGTGAGAGCTGTAGAAAAATGCATGTGCTGCATCAACTCAAATTTGCATCTATTCCATTTCTGTAGATACTGTCCAGCATTTGAAAAACAAAACAAAACCCAGATACAATTAAATGTAATCCAGCTTCCTTTCAGTCTTTGATTTCCACTATTAACGGATTGCTTGTCATTTCCCACTGGATATTGCCTTTTTTTTTTTTTTTTTTTTTGTGGACTTTTAAACAGTTTTGAATATGGATGTAATCTCGCTGATTCTAAATTGAATATTTCATTTCTGTAGAGAAATTTCTGTAGATGCAACTGACTGGTGTTCCCACCTCTCCAGTTTTTCAGCTGGGTGGGGAGTGTGAGGTGGGTTTCAAGTGAATGTTGGTGGAGATTGTCTGGGGATATCCATAAGCTCTCAAATGTTATGTTGGTTAATGGTTGAAAATAAGAGAAGGGGTCTTGGTTTTACTCCTAAATTTATTCGACCTCTAATATGAAGTATTAATCTAATATTCTAACTAGAATTTTAATATGGTCATTCAGTGAATTTTTTATTTTTCTTATGGTAAATAAACCCCAAGACCTCCAATGTTTAGTTGAGATGAAAATAAAATCTCACTATATTTAGAAGACCAGAAACAATCTTGCTGCAGGACTTATGGGAATTCCTGGAATGAAATACACACCTGAGGCGTGTCAGGTGAAAGAGGAAGTGAGAAGGGAGCATCAGGTTGTTTGGGAGCCCACCAGGAGCGTGCTGGGGACTCCTCACTGGCTCTGTTGCGGCAGTGTGCCTGTGAGTGCAGAGCAGCCAGAGTCATCAGCCTCCAGAAGAGGGGAGAGTTGATTAAAAGGGTAGGAAGACAGAGGAGTTTTTCAGTAATGGGTTGAAACCAAGGTGTGTGGTGTTTTGGGGAGGAAAACAGATTCTTGGAGTTCTGAGTTGTTATAAAAGTGTTGTGTCATCTACTAGTTTTCAGGCTGACGTGTAAAATCCAGATGTAATGGATGATGGATTTTTTTCCTTGACTATTTTCACATGATTTGGATGTTTTTAAAAACAAATTTGAATTCCCAGGACTTTTGAGATTTCTCTCTCTTAAAAATTTCCAATCTTCCTTTGAGACTTCTTGGCTGAGCTAATGGTCTCACTTTCCCCCTATCTCCCAATTTAACAAGTTTTTTTTTCTTGCTTTTACTCTTTCTTTCCTGGAAAAGAAGGAAAGCATTGTGTGAGCTGTAGAAGAACATACTGCTTACTCTTAGGACACTTTATGTGTAACATACGGCATGTTAGTCATTGTATCTGCCTTTTTTAGGACTAGTTCACGTATATTAAAATAAACACTGATAGCAAGCAGGCGTGAAAGACAAACATGTAGTGGTGATGAAAACCGTTTAATGATTACTAGAGAAACACATTTTTTGAAAGTAAAAACCGTGTCTAAAGGCTCTAATGGTGACTTCTCGAAACACTGCCATGTTGTGGTATTTGCAGTGCTGTATGTCCTGTACAGTAGATATTGTTTAAAATTGCTTGGGAACTGGAGCTTGCAATTGTGAGCTTGGAATGTCCTGCAGATAATTAAGTTGTGGTCAGGCCTTACAAAAATAAAAAGTTCTCGAACTATGATTTTATAAACATGCTACAATAACATTTCTTTATATTTAACAGTTTCTTATAGAAAGCTGATACTCTCACAAGGCATTGACTAAAGGTAAAACATCAAGAAAGAAAAAATATTAAATTAAAACTTCACTTAGGATGTTGACAGTAGGCTTGTAATATTAAACAGATGTGTGTGTTCTTGGGATAGTCTTCTTTCAGAACCTTGTTGCATAGTAGTTTTCAAGTGACAGCTACAAATTTTTGATTAATTTAAAATTCTGCTTTCTTCACTTGTCTTTGTTAGATGTTATTTTCTTTGGGTCTATTCAGCTGGGGAGTGTGATGCCAGCTGTAGTTTCTGCTGTGATATTCAAGGGAAAATGTTCCTTTGGGTAGACTTAAATTGAGGCATTCCTCATTCAACTATATAGAAAAATTATTACACATATGCAAAGGTTCTTGGGCATGATATTACCTTTGCGTGTGTAAACATGGCATTTATTGGTTCTGGTTGTGGGTGTGGTAAGGCATAATTTGGCCTTTTTGGTTCCTAGTAAATATTGCACATAGAAGCCAAAATAATGGAGCTTTTTATAAGATGTAAGTTTAATGAAACATAGAGGAAATTATCAATTAAAGGGAAAGTATATAGCACTATTAAAATGAGAAAATATTGCGTCTAGTTCTGATGTCAACCTTTTTCAGAAGTGTGGTAGTGGTGGGATGTTGCTTTGTTGGGTTTTGTTGGGGTTTTTTAATAGAAAGAGCTACAAAAATGATCTAAAGTCTGAAAAATATACCTTGTAGTGAGAAATCCTTTAACCTTATTTTGTTACGATGCACGATCACAAGAAAAAAAGTCTCTGATTTCTTCGTGGATCCTGTGAAGAAGCAAAATGAGATACAGTGCTGCAAGTAGTACGCATTATTTGAGGTGCGATTCAGCTGATCCTTGATTTGGTAGATTCTGCATCACTTGAAATCTCTGAAGTCAAGTGCATGTATTTCAAAATACATATGGTACTCAACAAGTGATGCAGCAGTTAATGCATAGAGATGGCTCTGGAATTCCTTTTTACATATGGAACAGTGCTTCAAAACAAGGCAAGGAATTGGATACTGGTTTTCCAGATCCCAGACTACTGCTCCAGTGACCTGTGACTCTGATCAGTCTGACCTTGGACTGTGCAAATGTATGAATGTTCTCTCTTCATTTTTAATAATAAATGAACTTATAGGAAACAAATCATGCTAAAGCATTTCTAAAATAAATAGCTGTATTAGACTTCACAGGGTGCTTAATCTACCACAGAAGTTTGTTGCTGTGAAGTAAGCAACCACTTTTTAATGGGTTTTTTTTTTATCGACAGATTTCTTCCTCAGAGATTTCAGGGGCTGAAGGATGTACAAAGATGGTTAAATGATATATATTTTTATTTTTATTTTTTTAGGACTGAAGGAGTAATTAGCCAATGTGAGGTGATTGTTGATTAAATAGTGCCACATTGCTGTAGTCTGCATACTGACTCAGTTTAATATACATGAATTGGATATCTTTTTTTTTTTTTAAAAGATTGTGTAAAGACACAATGATACAACATAATGTGAGTGAGACTAGCTTGTAAGAATACACTTTATATTTCTTGATGATGTTGTTTCCAGTTCCCAAAAATTTTAGCTCATTGTGGAATCCATTAAAGTATAGATGGGAAATATTATGAGAGCTCAGATACTGTTTCTTGTGGGTTTGAATATCATGTAAAGGACTGTACAGCAAATACAGGAAAATACTTATTACAGATAGTGAAAATGTGAAGGAGAAGAAAAATATCAAAGAGCTAATTAGTTGGTCTAAAATGCGACCTAATATAACTTCTTACATTGCATTTATTTTCTGCCATGTTACAGCATACAGAATGTGTGGTGCTGTGGCCTGGCTATTTCACTACTTGACCATTTCTTCACAATTTATTGTCTGAAAAATTGCAGTAGTTTGAGGAATAGTTTGTGGGTTCCCACAATACACTTGAAGTGCTTCCTGTAGTTTTATTTCATAGGGAAAATAAGGCATGAGTATTTTTTGAAGGAAACTTTTTTGTTGCTTACAATGAAGGAGAAGAAACCTTTTCTAAATAGCTCTTAAGTAAAGATTGAGACTTACTTTACTGAACTAAGCATATGCACCTCATGCAAATTCTATATGTGAGTATTATTTCAATTTTAAAGAAATACATTTAAAAGCATCCATTAGAGATGTGGGGGAAGAAGACAATGCAAATTTTAATGGATTTTATGTTTTGAGTAAAATTGCGTGCTTGTTTCAAAGACCACTTTTATTTGCTTATACAAGGTTGCTACTGATGCTCTTACATTTAAAAAAGAGCTACTATTGCAGAAACCCATAGTCTGCTTGCAGGCATTTTATGGATTGAACTGTTTTGAGCAAACTGATTTGTATCAATCAGTTCCTAAAATGCAGCAGCAGAAGTTTCTTTTGCTGAGACTTGTAAGTCGTGGTGGGAATTCCGTGCAGCCTGATGATGATGGGCAGGATCTTCTGTCTGAGCAGGCATACAAAGAATGAATGTGTCTTTCTGCTGGGGCTTTGTGGTGGTTGGTTCTGCCTTCATGTTTTGTCCCTTTTGTGGAGGACTTTGAAATAATATGAATAAAATATTAATCATGGAAATTACATGAGATAACATGCTTTTTCATTAGCCCACTTGGAGACAGAGGGAGATCATATTAACATAGTTCAAATTAACCTTATTACCGGTGCTTGAATACTAAGGCTCTGGCAGAACAGCCCTATAGATGTCTAGATATAGATCCTACAAAGATAACTTGTTTGACTGAGACTTTAGCCAATGAGATGTTGTTGTTGATTAAACACAAATGTATGTTTTAACAAAAAAAGACTTTCCTATTGGAATTTTATAAGCAAGAGGATTGTTGTAATACAAAGAAACTGAAACTCTTGAATAGTAAGTTGTTTGGAATTAAGTTTCCTGCCTCTTTTAAGACTACGAACTGAACTATTATATTGCCTTCTGATTGCATGGTGTGTTTTCTGCTTTAAATTGCTATTACGGTAGCTCTGAGAGTCCCTAACTGAGAGCAGAGCTGGATTCCCTTTGCAGAGCGTTTGAACTGTTAACTGAGCAAGACATTGAATGATGCAAGATGAAATCCTGGTTGTACTGAAACAGGCAGCAGAGTTATGGTTGATTTAATTGAAGAAAATACTGTGGAAAAATTCTTAACAGAGTGAAAGTTTAATGCTTGCTCATTGTTTGTTCCACATTTTATCTTGAGTGAGAGTGAGGATGAAGGCTCAAATAAGAGATTATGGAAAAATAAGTCTTCTGAAGTGTTCTTTAGGTTTTTTTATTAAGATGTATTTCTCTTTTTTTGTTGTTTTGCAAGAAATGAACTGATTTAATTGAGACTATTCAAATATTGTTCACTTGGGTCCTGAGAGAGCATTCCCCAAATGGGAAGGCATTATGAGTAAGGACATTTCTAATTTGTGTTGCTTATTTGTATTTCCAAAGATGTGCTGTATCCTAAACCAAAATAATTCTGAAAATATTTATGCATAACAGTTGTTGGGTAAAACTAGCAATTTTCTGAAAAAAATGTAGTTTTGAGACTCTCTCTGAGTTGTAGCAATTAACCTACATGCACATTTATAATTCTAGAAAATGGACAGCATATTACATTCAAAGACTGGATCTGATAGACTCAAATTGCTTAAAACATCAGTTATTGAAGATGTCCCCCTGGGACGTTGCGAAACTATTTAACAGATGAAAGTACATTTTGAAAAGTCTGACCTTACAGGCAATCATAAAATGAATCAAAACAGTTCTTTCCTCCCCTGAAATGTACAGAGCCCATCTGTATCTAATCCAGTAATTATAGACTGAGTTCAATTACCTTTTCAAGCTTGGAGCAGACTGGAGACTAGGCAGTGAACAAACATAGGGTTTTGTCTAGACCTCAATTGACCACAGTCTAAAACATGAATTTATATCTAATTTTATTTTTAGCGTCGTTTGATAGTTTTTAAAGGATTTATTTTGCTACCTAGTTGCTAGATCATGAAGGTTTTTATTTGTTGACTTAGTGTTTATGGTGACATTTTTTATTCCTGTGAAGTTAATAAAGTGGCACCAAGTTCTAAGAGTTTACTGTATAAATAATTTTTAATTTTTTAAACAGCTCTTTTGAATCTTTAATATTGCCGCAATGAAATAATGAAAGAATCTGAACAAAATTATGTAATTTAATGTCTGTGCTCATATCCATATATTGGATATTCAGATTAAAACACCCGCCTTTGATGTTTTTTGCTCTTTTAGAAAAATGAACCCCAGACTACCTTGACTGCATTATTCATTGACTCGGTAGTTGACACAGATTAGAAACTATGCTGCAAATAGATTTTCAACTATTTTATTAATTTATTTCAGTTAAAGCAAGTAAACCATCCATTCAGCCACACAGACAGAGAATACGCGTACAGCTACAAGTCACAGCAGTTAGTGTAAGTTACCACTTTGACCGCTAAGTTGAAGCCCAGGCATCTTTTGGTATTATCCCACAAGCAGAACAAACCACATAATATACATCTTGCTGAGAGGAATCTTGAGCTGCGTTCGCTGTCTGACATAACGTTTCCAGCACGGTGGGGTTAATCCTTACAGGACATCTATGAGCAGCCTTCTCTTGGCGGGCGTTCTTTGCAACAAAGCCGTGGAGTTTGCAGAAACCGGCGCAGTGCGCAGGACTGGGGTTGTTACGGCAGGACATTTCCTATCTCTTGGGTAGCAGTGGAGGAGCAATGATTAGGGACAGAATAAACACTTTAACTTTTAGTTGTGCAGTGTGCTTTTGATAGAATGGCATTTCTTGGCAAGTGGAGGCTATGATAATTAGTGCGTTTAGTTGAATTTACTTATTCTTAATAGTAATCAGTATTTTGTAGCAGTTGCTGTAATTAGTTAAGAATGTGGTTCATGATGTCTTCCAAGTCAACACGTATTTGATGAATAAAGCACACTGTTCCAATAAGTAGTAAATTTGACATGACAAGCAGGAGTCTTTTGATGTTTAATTGGCTTTCCTTGTAACACTTGAGGAAAAAAATTATCTAATGAATGTTGCGTTGACTGTAAAGCTGAAGCCCAAGAGATCGCATGGAATGTATTTTGTCTTCATATTTTGTAAGCATGGGAAGAGCTCTTTAATATTTGTCTTTTGGCGGGTTTTTTTGGGTGGAGGGTGTTTGGCTGGTTTGTCTGGTTGGTTTGGTTTTTCAGTGTATAGTAGTTTTCTGGATGAATGATACTGTGCTGAAGAGGTCATATGGAAAAGTGTAAAATTATTTTCATAATCATAATTTTAAAGCAAAATTTGTAATGTTATATTATCAGGAAATGTAGTAGTATATAACATCAGTCTGGTTTGCTGTTGTTTTTTTTTTTTTCTCTCAAAAAGGAAGGACTGTCATACACTCAGAAGTCGGGAAATCCAATTTTCAATTTCAGTCCTTCATCAAAATCCTATTTAGAAAAGCATTGGGAAGTTCTTTTTTTCTCCCTGCCTTAACTCCACATCAGGAGCCAAGAAGACCTTTCAGCAAATGTCATCATCTGTTGTGCAATCGTATTTGTATTAGTAGAATTATCATAAAAGATACGACCGTACTCTGCTTCCAGTAAGCCCCCTAGCACTTTTTTTCTTTCTCCTTACCATAATGACCATATGAAATAAAATTCACCTAGAAATTCTATTAAAGTTTATGCTGCCATAGAACGTACCACCAGATTTTGCAATGGAAAGCAGGGATGGTTGATGTAAGTTCCTGAATTTTTAATAATTCTAAGTTACAGCTCCATAGGAAAAAGCTGCTGTGACCAGGATGGGGAATCTATTTCTTGTGCTCCATTTCATTTTACAGGGCTTCAGTATTGCACAGAACTTCCGAAATGAAAGCATTTAAGACCAAGCATTTAAGACAGCTGAAATGAGTATGTTCTGAGAGTAAACTAAGGCAGTACCTGTAGTCTGCAGGTTACCTGAAATGAGAAGTCTAGATGTAGCACTGTGTTTATTCTGATCTGGATCGTTTTAATTCTAAGGGGTAGTGACACTACTGACCCCAAGTTCTAAGGCTACTAACAGTTGAAGAATAATGCTGGCTGCAATAGACAAAAGTTGTGTTACAGGCAAAAAGACCATTTCATAGTCTCTCTCAAGATTTTTCATGACCACATCAAGTGTTTTTCCCAAGTGAAGGTTGCTCGGTTCAGTTCCATCTCTTTGCTCATTAGAAAAATGGCTTTGTTTTGTGACTGTTGTAAGAAACCACTGTTAATTTTCAGTTGCATTCTGACACTGCCTAATAGATTTTTTCTGCTGTGTGCATTGCATACACAATATTTGTAGTGTGAGATAAAAACAGTCAGTATTAAAAAAGCAACTGTGTTTTAAGTTTAATGGAAAGAGAAATTTTAAAAGTGAAAGCATTTGTCCTTCGTGCTTCAGTGGATATTTGTGTGTTGGCTGTTTTCAAACCAGATCACTTGAGTCAGCTCCTATAATTGTACATGTCCACTGCCTCGGAGCAGGCGCTCCAAACCCGGCAGAGAGCATGCATCTTTTAGCTGCCTCTGTTCAAAGAAATGCATTTAATTTCCCTTGTAAGATCATTTTTAAATCTAAAGGGAATATTAACTATATTATAATCCCTGGTACTGATTTTAGAAAAAAATTGAGGTCCTTCAGGAGTCACCCCAATTTCTCCTGTTCCACTTATTTAAAAGAAGTAACTTTCTTTTGCCTTCATTTTTTTTTCTAACTCTTACATTTTTGACGTGTGCTTTCCTTTCTGGTTCTGTGTATTGTATTTTGTCATAGATTGCTGTTGAAATCTGTCACAATTTTAGTGTCACTGATTTCTTATTGTTGGTTTTTTTCTTCCTCATTTGCACTCCATTTGTGTCCTTTGTTACGATATTTATTTCCTGATTTTTGGCTGATTGTCTGTTCATTACAAAATTAGTAGGCATTCGTTTATTTAAGTGGTAAGAAACTGTTAACTACAAGAAGGATAATTTGGTTGCCCACAAGTACCTAGTCAGTTGTTTTACTTTTTGCAGCAGAAGAGAGGCTTATTCCTCTTGTTGCTATCTGATTTGTTGTATAAGATGAAGGAATTCAAAGTGCTGTCTTTGTGAAGCTTAATCTTCATAAATAATTTTTCCTTTGTCTTTTTTTTCCTGTCTTGTCCAGCTCTTGCTTTTTGGACTTTTTCCTTTTCTTGACTCCATTTGTGACATTAATTAGTATTAATAATGGCTATTAATTAAGCAATAAAAAGATGCTTGCAGACATTAAAGCTATGCTTTCTAAAAATTTTCTGACGTGCAAATTCCTTAAATAATTTTAAATAAAAGAAAAATCATGTTGAGTTACTTCAGCTACCTGAGAAATCACAGTACAGCTAATTTGATACAGTGCAACGAGATAGAACTAAACAAAGTTATGTGAGTAAAACTTTCTGTTTAGACAACGGGGTTTATTTTCCTTCTCTTTATTTTTCTATCCTTACTCATTTTTGTCTCTTCCATGCTTATTGATGCTGTAGTCAGACAGACACTTGAGATGCTTATGCAGGAATAGCATTTGAATTGCGCTGTAGGGGACTGAAGAACATTCAGGACAAAAAAAAGATAAAATATCTTCAAACTGGTTTAGATATCTGACTTTAAGGATGCACTGCTGCTATACACTGTGTTCAACAATACGCTTTCCCATCGCTATGACATTAGAGCTGCAGGCATTTGAAATTGTTGTGTGTTTCTGTGTGGAAAAATTGTAATTTTGGAATGCCCTGGTTCTAATGCTGATGTGCCAAGGAGTAGAACATGTTATTAAAACATGAGGTCAGGTTAACCCTCTCCTTGCTAGTGTATATATAGCCTACAGTGTTTTGTTTAGGCTATTTTGAACACTTTCAAGGAGAATATTTCACATCCAAAGAGATTTAATAATTGGTTTGGGGGTTTGTTTTGCTCCTCATTAAGTGTGAGGTTTGGGGTTTTTTTGGTTTTGTTTTGGTTTATTACCCTAAATAAGGGTCCCATTCTTCCAGTACATGTTAGGCTCTTGTGTCTCTTGATATCCGTCTCTCATTTGCACTGAAATTATAATTACTGCTTTAGGTTCGGTGTACCTTACTTCTCATGTTTTTTCACTCTTTACCTCAGACCATGCCTTTCTGCTTCTGTTTCTATTCCATCTTCGGTTCTTCTCTTCCTTCACTTTTCAATGTTTCTCTTATTTTTTTCACCCTTGTGCAACGTGGAGCTTTATCAGCTCCTGTTCCATTTATTCACACAGTCGGATATCTGCTTGACATTTACCACTTAATCTTGACCAGTGTCTGTATGGTAAATTCTCTTGCTAGTGTTAAGTTTTCGTTTTCTAGTTGTGATTTGTAGCCTTAACATTTTCATCTTAAAGTTGCTAGTGAGATAGCTCCCTGCTGAGGAGCTATTTCATGTTTACCTTTCTCTCTTCCTAAGCTCATGCCAGTGCATGAGCAGAATACTGAAATACTGGTGAAATGTATTTCACTAATACTGACTCATCTGTAAGGCAGAGCAGAGCTGTGGAGCAGTGGCTTGACATTTGTTAAATCAGGTGTTTGTAACTCAAATAGAAACTGGAAAATGTAGTATCACTTCTGTCCTTGACATGGAGACTGTTCTCTAATTCATGTGAGAGCTGTGAAACATTGTGGCAAATTGCAGTAGCATTTTACTTTAACCTTGAGTGAAAATTGTGCACGAACCAGTATCCGTCCTAAAAGAGATACTCCAATTTCTCCATATGCTTGTCTGCTGAAACACGAGTATTTTTCATCCAGTTGTTCTGTTATTTCCCCACACAATACAGTAGCATTTAGCTACTGCAACCCAACCTGGGCAACTTAGTTGTTATGGCAAAAGACAGAGGTAACATTGATTTTTTTCACTGTGTATGGGTTGGTGAGATACAGTGAAACTGCTTGATAGACATTGAGTATTAACACAAAGCATCTTAGTAACTCCTACGGCTTAATCTGTAAGCTCCTGGACAGTTTGTACCTGTTTGCTTGTTGACATGGTGGTGTTTTAGTTTCTTGATGGTTCCTTCTTGCCCTATATGCTACAGCAATGGCCACATGTGTATCAGCAGAAAGTCATGAAAGGAAGGTCTCTATGAAAATGGTAGCATCTCTGAAATGAATATGCCACAAACTGTTGAAAGACTGTGATGTTGCCTATAAAATAAAAAGTTGGATGAAGGAAAGTAGTCTCTGTTTTGTTCTCTATAACAAAGTGTTTCAAGTAAAATAATAACTCAAGTTCATTTTGCGAAATAAGTGTTTTAATAGATTTTTGTCTTCTGAAGCTCTTCTGATTCATCAGAGTTTATAGAGTAAGCACAATCTTTTTAATTGTACTGGTCGTTTCTGTGATCTTATCTCAGTGTACCTAGGTGCTGGATAGCCGATGTGGCTCTCACTGCAAAGTGCTTGTGAACAGGAATCTATCAATAAATCTATGTCAGAGTCTGTTCCACCATCTTGTTTCCTAAGATTGTCTCACAGCTGGCTGGGCACTTAGTAATTTCAGAATGGAGACCGTGTTCCTTTCCTGAGCAGCCATGAGGATAATGCTGTAGTTGACAGCCCTCTCTTCTTGGAAGCCCTTTGGAGTTGAGTGCTGACTGGAGCCTCAGACTTAATTCAGCAGTGTACAGTGGTGGTGTGTCTTAGTGCAGATGCTGTTTCATTTTATTTTAGCTAACCCTTTTGTTTCCTTTTCTTGTGTGTCTTGGTTTTGCCTTAGGTTTTTTTTGTTTCTGTTTCTCTATCTATTTATGCACCGTGGATTTTCTTTTCTGTGGATGTGTACCATCAAAAAGCCACCTACTATGTGAAGTTGTGGGTTCCTGTGAATTTGAGACTTTCTAGAGATAGATAAAATGCTTTCAGAAATTAGTAATACATTGCAGAGACTGGTAGTCAATTACAGGATACAGGTCAGTTAACTAGGAGTCAGGAATGGACTGTTGTATTTTGAGGTGTCTTGCATGGTCTTGCAAAGTTCACTTTGATGAGTCTCTTCTTTGGCATTTGGATTACAAGCCAAGCTTTGTTATCTCCGTGTGAGCCTTGGTTCGGCTGAGTCTCCTAGATCATTCTCTCTTACAGACTGAGTTTAGAGGAGACCAGAAGCTTTTATCTCTTGAGGTTTTCAGAGTTTGTACTCTGGCTTATGAACAGTTAATGTCTTACTAGAACTTTTGGCTTTTAAGCAGCTTAATTTTCTTTCTTTCTCTTGTTCGGTAACGTATTTGTCGTTGTATAATAGATAGAATAATTGAGTTCACAGTTCAGTTGTAAATAAGGCTGAACTTTATTATTTATTATTTTTCTGATATGGTTTGATTATTTCCTATTGTTATGGTCAAGGAAGGCTTACATGGTGGCTTATATACAGGTCATGTAACCACAAAAAGTGCCACAGAATAGTTTATTATAATGCATACAGGAATTAGAGAAATCATCTGTTAAACTGTATTTTTTTTATAAAGTTTCCTTCTGCTGTATACGTCAGTATTTTTCACAACTTCTGTAAAATTTATGTGGCTATTACAGATGTTCCCACAGGAAACTTTTTCAGTCTATTGTGATGTGATATTTTTTCTAGGTTTTGGGCTATGTTTTTTGTTTTGATGTTACATTGTGAAGCATGTCAGTGTTTCCTCATGTGAACTTCAAGTTCTTTTCCTTGCTTTTTGAAAATACAACAAATGCTGTTGCTCTTTTAACTCTTACTTAACTGACCTATAAATACTTAATTAGTTTAACCTTGAAGTTATTTATGTAGTATGATTGTTGTTGAGAGTCAGCGTGCTGGAATGTTTCAGGCAAACTTGTAAATACTTAGTCTATAGGAACCACTATTTCTGAACGGTTTTTTTAGCTGTGGTGACATATAAAATGCTTTCCAGTTTGTGCACTTTTAGTCTTCTCTGCTATTCCAAAACTTTTTATATGAGAAACTCATAAAAATGTTTGTTCTGTGTTCCTGTTGGCCTCGCAATCTCAAAGCAGTTTCTCATGATTGCTTTTATCATTGAAAATGTTTCATATATTTAATTTTAGCTTTTAAAATCTGAAAATCCTTAACTTTTTTTTTTAAGTGATTGGCATTTATATCAAGTAAAATTAAAACTCAGAAATCTGAATGCTTTGTTCAAATTGGTTAAATGAGTATGATTAAGTTGTAAGAAGTAGCCCATCAAGTAAAATCTTACAGTTGCATACAAAACTGTCTGTTGAATTAAAAAAACAGAAACCCAACTTTCATTTGCAATAGCACCGTTCTGATTTTCATTAAATAAATTATGTTTTACTCTATTTTGTTTAAACTCTAGATTAATTTCTATGGTTACAGTGGATATAAATCTCTAGATTGCCTTTAAAAGGGATTGTTTATTCAAAACAGGACTGACAGTCTCTCCTCAAGAGAAGCTATTACTTAATTTTATTTTTCTAAGTTCAAATGCTTAAAAAATATTTGTAATGATACCCCAAAGGCACCATAAAAATGTAAAAATAATTATACTCTAAAATTACCAAAATTACAGGAAGCAGACATTTAAAAAATCTTACTGAGATTCATGGCTGAGAAAAAGTGAGAAAGAAAAAGTGCCTTACTTCACAACTTGAAATCTTGTCAGGGAATTCTGCTTTCAGTGATTAAAAATATACTTTTGAATTGTCAGTATTACTCAGATGTGAGAGAATAGCATTGATTTCCCTTTTAATTACAGCTAAAACTTCGTCCTCACAAATTCTACAAGTACTTTCTAGAGAAAAATTTTTATGTGACTATTTTTTTCAGGTAGAAATTTTTCTCCCCATGATGGGGGCATTTTTTTCATAGGCAAAACAGCTGGCAAATACCTCTAGGTGGATGAAAATGAGCATGAATAGCATTTTGTGATAAGCAAATCCTGGGGTCCAGAGGTACTTTTTTTGGACATTTCATATGTTACCTTGGGAATATAATTTGGTGGTTAACTTAATGGAATTACGGAAGGGCAGTGTGCTCTAAAGGAAGAGATTCTTCTCTTGGACTTCGGTCATGTCAGAAGATTCTCGAGTGGGGACAAAATAAGCTGTCTTTGTTCTGTGATGCTTTTAGTCCCAGTTGTGCTCTGATAAACTGCTAGCCCTTGCTGTAGAGTTGAGAACCTGTCATGGTTTGCCTTGATAACCATTTTATAAGATACTCTTATTTCTCAGAAAGGGGCAGGATGAAGGGAATTGGATAATATTTGGATTTCAGACTGACTATTAGTATTCCTGTCTGGTCCAAGAGTTATTAAAAGGATTGTCCTTTTTTTTTGCTACTATATTTTTCCTCACCTCAGTTTGCTGTTATAAGGACTAGTGGAGAAGAGTTATTTTGCCCAGGGATGGAGGAGGTATTGTTTTGTATGGACTATTTCCTAGGTGCTCTAACAAAGGAGAAGTGGCTTGCTCAAAAAGGCAGTGAAGCAGAGCATTTGAAGTGGGGCAGAGGAGGAGATGTTTGTGCCTGATGGAGAAACTCTGTCTGGGTTTCCTGAGAATGTGAATAGCCTCTCTCAGTGCGTCACTCTGCATCAGCCATGGAAGGACTTACGGTTACCAGGGCCCAGGAAGTTCCTACCAGTTAGGGCAGAGGATCCAGCTCTTGGGTTTCCTGTTACGTGGGAAGAGGGGGCAGAAAGGACCCTTTGTCTTAATTTTTATGCTGATACCATAAAGCACTTGGATTAAAATCTTAATGTGTAAAGAATTAGCTTATTTCCAGTGTCTTTATTTATTGCTTTTGTGCCTCATCTAGACATGTTCTTTACAAAAGGATTCATAAACATATCATTTCTGACTGGGTGTTTTTCTTGGTGTTTTAATGGGGGAGAAACTTGTTTGGTATAAATGGTAGAGCAACCACTAAAGTAAAGTAATGTTCAGTCCGTATAATACAAATTAAGGGGTTAAAACATAATAGAAGTATTTTTGCAGTAAGAACACTATTGTACCGGTGATGAAAATCCAGGAAGATACTTGCCCCTTTGAATAGTATTTGACAAGACTTGTAAGATTTTGAGACAGAGTAGGTGTTGTGTCAGTTCATGCTCTATAACTGTGAATGGGTGTATGAATGTAAATACACCGAAAATACAGAACTCTGAGTGGGAAGGGCCTGGCAGAGGGACTGCGGAGCGTGAGCGAGGCTCAGCTCTGGCCGCAGCTTCAGGGAGCGCGGCGGCGGTGGCGGCTCAGCCCCTGTCCCGGGCTCAGCCCCTGCCCCAGGCACAGCCCCTGCCCAGGGCTCAGCCCCTGCCCCAGGCTCAGCCCCTGCCCCTGCCACGGGCTCAGCCCCTGCCCCGGGCACAGCCCCTGCCCCGGCCTCAGCCCCTGCCCCGGGCACAGCCCCTGCCCCGGGCACAGCCCCTGCCCCGGCCTCAGCCCCTGCCCCGGCCTCAGCCCCTGCCACGGGCTCAGCCCCTGCCACGGGCTCAGCCACTGCGGTGCCCTTCGATGGCTTATGCTGAAGCAGATTCAGCGTGGTCCCAAAGTGAAGCACATGCACATGGAACTCTCTGAATTGCACTGCAAAAAGTTCTCAGAAAATCAAAAGATTTCATAATAATGGTCAGAAAGAGTAATCCTTTATTGCTGAGTGTATGTTAAATGAGACTGGAAATCTCTCTTTATATCGTAAAACATGTTTGAGTCAAGAAAACGTAGTACTAAAATGAGCTCAGACTGAGACCAAGGGACAAGGAAAATATCTTACAGAAAGACACAAGCAACGTTGAATGCAGTTACTGAAACGTTGTAAATGGAGCATTTTCAACAGCAATGGTAAAGGCCAATTATTGCAAATATGTATTTTGACCAATTTCCTTGTATCACTCAACCAAAACATTCCCCACAATTGTTGTGGGGTATATATTTTAGTCAGTGAGGTTTTGGATGATTGTGTAAAAGTATGAATGTTAAAGAAAGTTATGATTAGAGTTTGACAATAAACAAGAAAAAGGAAAATAGTAAGTTTTATTAAAATCAGATGTCGTGCTCTTTCTTTTTTTTAATTGAAAGTTGTTGCCACTGAGAATAAATGAAAACTAGTTACTAAAACCATTTAGCATGATGTGACATTCTAGGAAGCCTACTGTTAATTTTTTCAGCTCATCTCATGTTCCTATTGACTCTCTACAGACCGTTTTCAAAATATCTAGATCTGCTTCTATATGTGATGGTATCAAACCAGTGTGTTCCCACAAGACCTAAATGAAACAGTGACAAAATTAACACAGACCTCTATCTGAAAGTCTGTGTGTATTGCATTTTTCTGGTTCAGAGTTGAAATTCAGTATTTGTAAGTAATTATCCTAAAAAGTAAGACTTTTTTTCCCCCGTTTACAAATACGTGAAGTACAAAGCATTAAAAACCATTTTAAGATATACAATATATTTTAGCATAATTTCTTAAAAAAATCAGTGACTTCAAAGTAATTTTTCTATACAGTTGAAATTTGCTGTCAATACCATACACATCTTTAAAACATTCATCAACCTTATCCCCAAATAACACACCAGTGAAACCTTCATCCAGTGATAGTACTGGGTGCTTTCAGTCTTTATTGTGGTCAGTGGGGTACTGGAGTTTTTGAGCTCTTGGATCTTAATTTTGCTACACTCTTATTAGAAGAGTCTTGAGTGAAAAATGTTTGCAGTTGTGTCACAAAATTGCAAGAATAATTTTTTCTTTATATATTTGACTGAATCTTACACTAACTTTGGATTATTTTTATGGAAAGCATAGTAATGTGAGGCTTTTAGGCTGATAGTGAGCTATTTACTACCAAATTTTCCATTTTGTATAATTAACAATGAATAAAAAATAAAAATAACCAAATGCAGATCTAAAATGCACTTTAGAAGCAAAGTATTTCAATGTAAATTGACAGTAGCATAAATCAATGAGACAATTTTTGAACCACAGGCAGTATATATAAAAATATTTTAAGTAAAGCTAGAACTAAAAAAAAAACTCAAACAAACAAACAAAAAGGTTTAGAGACAACTGTTTTGTTGGTTTTTTTTGTTTTTTTTTTTTTAGTTTTAATGTACAAGACAGTGCTTTTTTACTTTTTCTTTTTTGACAGTTTGATATTAAGCAAAATGAAGTGTTTTCTACTCCAGACCAGGTGCCAGGAAATTAATTGGCTTTGCTTCTTACTGCATGTTTAAAGGTTTCTTAATTGGTTTGTTAATGTGCACCAAATAATGCCTGTGGTATTCTGCAGACAGATTTTAAATTCCAATATTCCGCAGTTGCTAATGAAATCTTCTGAGATGATTCCTTAAAATTTTGCTTCCATTTTATTAAAAAAAAAAATTGTGTTATTTAAAATTAGAAAAATAGTGATAATATTAAACATTTAAAAAAATATATTTTTAAAACTTTGTACCATCTTTACCTTGAAGTTTCAAGTGGCCTCACTCTTCCTTTTCATGGCTTTTAATTCAATTAATTCAGTTTTGAATGTTCTTATTCCACGTACCACACATTTTAGTAACATGACCTCCCCCATTCTTGGTTAATTCCTTTGCTCCAAATGCAAGGCTGCTAATAAAATGAAATAAAAAATGTTTCCCTGCCCGTTGCTGCTGCTGTAACATGTATGCTGATGTAAAGCAGAAACTGAACAAAGTCACAATTTTCCTGAGATTAGAGGTAGCCAGGCTGGCTGTCTCCTCGCCTCCTGCTCCCCACTTCCAGCTCCGGGCCACCCCCACGCCACAGTTTAGATATTATTTGCTCTTTGGGGTCTCAGATTACGAGAGCAATTGATCTGCGTGACCTATTTTAGAAACTTTCACGTTTGCTGGGGAAACCTAAACCAAATGTATCCCCTCAAGAGACAAATCAGCTGCAAACTGGCCGGTTGACGTGTGGAGGCAGCCAGTGTGTCTCTGCCGTCAATCCTGGGGGCACAGCTCCACCTCATGGCGTGCTGGGAGCTCACCAGCGATTTCTTTAAAGAACAGTCTTCAACACGATTAAATTCAGAATTTCGGCTCCTGATTCAAACTTTGGTTTAATTTAATTGGTTCAATCTCTGTTGCATGTCACTGTACCAGTGAATTACATCATTTCATCTTTTGAAGGTTCCAGTGTCTGAAATGTAGAATCCAAGTACTTTAAAATCAAAAATCTTGTCAGTTCTTAGCAACATCCAGCAAGAGCTTGTGTTGATTCAATGGGCTGACAGTGCTTAAAATATAACCTAGATAAAATATAACCAATCTGGGACCTGGCCTTTCCCATGTTGTATTTTTAAAAAGTTCATATATCTAAGCAAAGGTAGTTTGTACTGGAAAAGTTCTATATAGGAGTCATTTCTATATCAAAACCTTTCTAACTAGTTTTCAACTGTAATGGTTTAGGTAAGAGCCAAAGCTCTCAATTTAAAAATTTATTTAATATAAATTGTGCTTCCATTTATAGTATCTATTCTGTTTGGTTTTATTCCAGATTACTGAGAACACTTACCTTTGTTACGTGCACTAACCATGGAAAATTTCCTTCTTTTTTATTTTTAAATTTTTTTTTGTTAATATAATTTAGACATTGGAAAAACAAGTTTATGTTCTTACACTAATTACTGTATCTCCTCCTGAGACTGTACTTTTTTTAGTCAGAAACATTCAGTTCCTATTATTCAGCTGATGTCTTACTGAAATTCAGAATATCTCTTGAAATAGGCAATGGCTATGTTCGGCTTGACTGTATGTTTGGAATTGAAAACATGATAGGTGTCTAGATATTAATATTATAACAATCTTAAATTCTCGACTTTTTGCAAAGGGGCTTGTAGAATAGCGTCACCTTTTCATGAATCTATAGATGGAATCTCTTTAGGTAAGACATTAGAGATAATGTTTTTCAAACATATTGAAAAATTAAATGTAAAATTTTGTTTAGTTTTCCCCCCCTCCCCCCCTTTTTAGGGTTAATAAGGCACTATAGTCAGCAGTGCTTGTTAGTGCTGCTGAATCAACAGTAAATACCATGTCTCTCAAGACTTTTACAAAAGCCTTTCTATTATGTGTTGGTTTTAAGTAATTTTTAAAGTTTCTTTTAACAAAGTACACCTTTCAAAAATTCGGAATGGCAGCACAGCGCGAAGTGTAACAGTCAATTTTATATGGTAGGAAAAAGTTGCGCATTGTTCTGATGGAAGAGTAAATTTGATAAAACGCTATATTTGTTCAATGAAAATGACTATTCAGCACGGTTGAATTCTCTCTACAATATGTCACGGGAACCTACTCCAATCATTTTAATCGTAAACAATGCTGCTGCTTCTTGCAGTGGGTTAAACGCATGCAAATTGGAACCTACTGTTTCATGAGTGATCAATTCTTTGTTGGGAGTGGAAAGAAATGCTGTATGTATTGCTAAGAGACTGAAGGAAGCGTGGTCAGCGTCTTCGTTCCAAAGTCTGTGTGTCTCATCAAGATGCTGCTTTGGAGGCAGTGCTTTCCTGTTTCTCATCTTTTTAAATAACTTAGCCTGCTCTGAAATCATTAGAAAAATCTCTAAACAGAGGAACATCTACCATTTCTAGTGCAGGCCCCAAGTATAAATAGAGCTGTGCATGCCACCTGTGGTAGCAGATGGCAGCCATTCACAGCTTCCTTTTGTGTTGGACCTGCATTAGATGCAATAATTGCTTTTATATTTTAATAAGAGTTGTTTTAAAAATCTATAGTGGCAACAATACACAGATATATGTATTAGAGATAGTTTACAGGGAGGATCAAGTGCAAACTGGAACCTAAAGTAACTTTTAAAATGTTACATTACAGGCTTTAATGTGAATTTATAGTGTTTTTCACTTGCATGATGTTCCTGCTTTTGTTTGCCGCACAGTGGCAAACTGCTGCTGCTTCACTGTAGAGAATCAGTTGGGTTTTCAGGATCAGAACTACACTTGGGAGTTTTTAAATAACACCTGGAGTCTCCAGATTCAGTACCTGAGCTTAGGAGGTTATCATGTTGAATTTCTTAGGTTGTAATTAAATATACCTTAACGATTCATGGCAGATGCATCCTGTAGGAAGTTCCCTACTGGTGCTATTCAGCTCCTGCCCTCCCTTGTGCTGATAACAGGTATTTGTGGAGCTGAAATGAAAGAAACCAATTCTTTCCAGAAGCGTAATTTAAAAAAAAAAAAGTAATTTCAGTGTTTTGGGGTGTGATATTGACCCTCAAGGGATTGTCAGTGGGAATGGGAAGAGAAGAAGGAGAGCCTGGAGTTTCCTAAGTGGTCTTCACTGTTAGAAGGAACATAACCCACCGTATTCTGGTAGTGAACAGAAGCTCAAGAAGATGCTGTTGCTATAATGATGTAACCGGTGCTCACAGTATTGTGAGGAAAGGTATTTTATTCCCCTGATTCTCCTAGAAATGTCAGTTATCTGGAAATTCCTCAGTGTTCTTCCCTGTAAGATAAGTGTAGTCTTCATGTAGCGTGAGAATGCTGCAACTACGAAGGGCCTTTCTCTGAGCCCTCCTATCCCTGCGGGGGGGGGAAAAAGGGATATAATTTCTTTATTTCAGGGTTGAAGGAAAGTCTTGTTTCTCTGCTCCAGACTTTCAGAGAAAAAGAAAGCCAATTTCCAGATGCAAAGAATGAGAACCATGGCGAGAGGCCAATGCTCAGATGTGTTTGTGCTTCTTCAAATTGCTTTCATCTATCCTTTTGACACCTGTGTCAACTGGTGGTATAAATGTTTTGAAAACAGGCATGTAGAGCAAATTGGAAGTTGCAGTTAGGATGGATGAGTAAATGGAGTGGAAAAATGGATGTGCTGAAATGCAAGTGGGATTTAAAATTCTACTAGATCTACTTGAAAGATTAATTAGAGAAGATACAAAAATTTATCCCAGAGGCAGTGGAAAGCAGGGTGAGAAAGACAGACTGGCCAGGAAAACTGTTGCAGAAGGGAAGACTTTTTTACAGAGATAAAGTTAGGTTTGGCCGAATTCACAATGAGTTGCTAATGATATTAAAACCCTCCTAAAGTTAAAATATTCTTTAGCTATTTTAATAAAAAGAAAATTAGCAAAAAATTTGGATTTGTCATGCAACTGGAGTATAGATGAGGAATAGTTTAGTCATGGACTCTAGACTAAATTAATAAGGAAAAAGCCATGGACCAGTGGGGTAAAAGCAAGATACTACTGGGAACTAGAAAAATAGTAGGGGAAAAAGGTGTTTCCAGCAGAAATAGTTACAAAGTAACCAACAGCAGTGAATGCCTTTCTAGTAATCTGCTTTGGAAATGGATGGGTACAAACTGGAACAATTGCAGAGGAAAGCTCTGGGTTCAGCAACTTCAGAACTACTTCATGAAAAGGAACTAAAAGCTTGGGGTCATTTGTCTGGGCTACAAAAGATAGATAGATAGATAGATAGATAGATAGATAGATAGATAGATACAATTACTGAGGGTAAAGTCAGAAGCACAGGCAGGGAAGTAGAGCTTTTGAGGGAAAGGTCCATTTTGAAGCAAGAACTGATGGATAGAAGTTGGTAATCAGTAAACCTGGAAATTAGACAAGTTCTTATTTGTAATAAGAGCAATAGGATTGTAATAAAACCACTCAGTTGTAATAGGGAGAAGCTTTATTACCTTTAGGCTGAAGCTTGATGCCTTTCTGAAGAGTGTATGGCGGGCCTCTGATAACCCCAGAATAACTGCGAGTTGTTGACCCTGGAGATATCGTCAAGATTTATGTTTGTGTAATCAGGGATATTTTGTGTCTACAGAAAATCAAGCATCATACAAAAAACCAATCAGTTTTTAAAAATAAAATTAAAATTCTCTCCCTTTAATAGTAGTGAAACCTTCTTTTTAATAAAAAATGTTAATTTTGTTCATATGGCTGTGACAAATTGAATTCAAAGCTGTGCCGGTAGTACCTGGTAACAAAAGGCAAAAGAAATATCAGCAGTGCAGAATTGCAAAAGATGCTGTTAGAATTTGAGGGAAACTAGAACAAGAAGTCTCACTTCTGATGCAAATCTTGGGAACTAAGAGCTTGATGTGAGTATGGGCATAATGGTGTCATTCTGAATTCATGAAAATAGCTTTACAAATGAAGGAGAGGCAAAGTGGGGTCAGTGCAATTCAAACACATGATGACAATTTTAGCCTAAATAGAATGCTCTTTGTGACTAGATGAATTAATTACTGTAAGACAGTGTTCTTGCTTGTCATTCTGATTCTTTCTGCTTGTTAATCACTCCTAAATTGTAGCTATTGCAGTAATATTAAGATATATTGCTTACAAAATTTTGCTTATCTACTTTCTAATTTAGTGTTTTCTCATGCATTAATGTAAATGTTTTGAAACATTTCTTATTTCACATTGGTTTTGTCCTCTGTAGTACTTTCTTTCTGCCTATTAAGTATTATTGTTCCACTGGAACACTGTATAACTGTTTTAAATCTTTTGCTTTCATAGTCGAACTTGATTTACCTATTCAGCAAATTTGACGACATACCAAGTCTGAGCTGAGAAAGAGATTACTGTACAAATAATAAAGTGGTGATGAGAAGGAACATCTGTAGAATGGTTTAGCTTACTCTTTGTGCCTCATTGGTCTTGTAGCAATTGCAGTATTTCCCTTCTTACTGTGTATAGTGGTGCTAACAGACTTTAGGAAACTCCTGAAGGTACTGACAGAACTCAGTTTGCTATGAATGGGATGAAATTTCCTGTGTTAATCACACAGAAAACTTGGAACATGAAGACTGGGAAAATCCTTATCCAATATGATGAACTGTAGTAAAACTGAAACAGAGCAAATAATAATAGGGAAATGGAGGCCTATTTCTTTTAAGGAAACACTTATCTTGAGTTGTACAAATTACCGTGGTCTTACTAAGTATATTTTTTTTCCGTGTACTTTTTTTAAAAGAGCTGCTTTTGAAAAAAAAAATTGGGGGAATTAATCTTCTATTTATCCAAACTATTCTGTGTTCTTTCTCTGTGTTTTTTTTTTTGTTTGTTTAATTGCAAAGATCATTTGCATGAAAATAGGATTTTAAGACTTGAACAGTTTCTGATGCTTTTTCCCAGATACATGGAGTAAACCGTATTTATTGTAAACTAAAACAACTATTGTTTTGTAAAATTCCTTACGTGCTTTTTTTACACTGAATTATTAATTAATTTTTGAGAGTATAGTTTAAAAGGTTTCCTCTGCATGCCTCAGAAAATACATACTGCTAATGTATAGAATTCTCTTCCCTTTTCCCCCTCCCCATCATGTCTTCTCATTTCTCTGGCAAATTAAGCTACACTTCTGTAGTTCCTCCATTCTCTAAAATAAGCATCATCTTATGCTACACCAGATCTTTTAAATCAGACTGAAGTTTGCAAAAGTTGTTTCAGATTTTTTTTTTGGCTTTCCAAAAAATCTTTGTAAAGATTTCTTAAAAGAGAAAATAAAGTGATTTATAGTAAAAGTTATCCAGAGTGAGGTGGAAATTCAGAAATGGACATTTGATTGGGATGTATGAGCTGGCAAAACTTAACTCATGATTATCAGATGGAAGAGATACTACTTTAGTTTGGGCACAAACTGGTCACTGTGTTATGGCAAAAGTAGAAGGGAGAGGGTCAGTACTTTGCCGTACAAGTTTTGGTAGCTGAGCTGGGATATGTATATCTTACCAGTAAAGAGTTTAAAAATTTCATGTGTGGTCTTCCAAAATGAATTTTATTTCCAAAGCGTACATTAAGTTCTGGAGTCATTAAATTCTGGATTGACAATTTAGATAATGTTTTGTGTTACCATGTTTAATATTTTTAATGTTTAATATTGTCGTTATATTTACTGTTTAATTTATGCTTTTTGGGAAGAAGACATGTATTTTTACTACTCTTCTCCAAGCTGGACCTTCATACAACAGATCTTTTTAAGATTATTTTTATGTATTGAATGCTTAGAAAATGTGAAAATTCTAGTATAAAAGAGTAAATTTTATTATTCTATTTAATTATGGAATAAAAATTTTATGAATTCACATTTGAAGTGCGGAATACTGAACTTAAAATAATCCGTTTTCTGAAATCTAATTATGATTTCTATTCATTTAGATTTCTCATATTGGAAAGCTGAAAGATTTTCTTCTACAACACAGAAAGGATTACATTAATGCTTACAGGTAAGTGTGCACTGTGTTTAAATGGATTCATTTATTTATTTATTCATCTTAATGCTTATAAAGTGAACAGCTTAAAAACCTATAGGCATAATGACTAAAATCAAAACAGAGATTGCTATTGATTGGCTTACTGTAAACTACTATAAGATGAAGCATAGTGCTGTCACAAGAGAACAGTGCACCTGAATAAAACGAGACTCAGAATTTGAAGATGATTTCTGGCTCTTAGGAGTGAGTTCTGACAGAAAATAACCTGGCAGTTGAAGCCCCACTTTTTAAGGACCTGCAGAGTAAGTTTCTGAAGGGGTTCCTGAGGCAGCAGGGTGATCCAGGTTTCCCTTTTACCCTGTCATACTAAACCTACCTGTTATCCCAAAGTATACAGTCAGTGGCATCAGCAGGTCCTGGAGGACAATGATGCAAACTCCTCAGGCTCTGGAATGTGGATTCCAGATGAAGGACACCAGTGAGGAGATGGTGTCAGGGGACAGCAGCACAAGATTAGTTTTTCTGTGACAAAAACCATAGGCTTCAGCTCTGGTAGTTATTGTGTGAAGAAAGTTTTGATTCTCTTCAGCTACTAGGAAGCATTCAAAACTGCTGTATCTGCTTACTTGTTGGTAACTTTAGTAGTAGGATTTTTAGAAGATTAAAATACAAATTTACAAGTTGGTGTTTGTAGGAAAAAAATAGTATCTTCTGGTCTGCAGATACTAAATCAAGTTATCCTAAGATCTGAATGTTACTGCAGCTTGTATTTTGGTGAACTGAGTACAAATAATTGTAGAATCTGAGAAATGTAAAACTTGCTTTTTATAGAAATTTTGTTACATGCAAACTGAGTGAGTCAGCCCTGTCTGCATTCCAGTTCTGCCACAGCCCTGACTAAAGCTGAGCTGTTGCTTCAATCAAGGTAGATAAAATGCAGCCTGAAATCATTTTGAGTTAGAAACTTCATAGATACCAGATAGCAGTTCTATCCAGACAGATTTCCTTTCCCCTTTTCCTTATGGAAAAGACCATAAGAATAGATGAGCCATCTGCTGTTCCTTAGGGTCAGTCCATATTGGAGGAACAGTTTTTCTGAAAAACAACTTCTAGGCCTGAAAGGGTCTGTCACAGTAATAGCAATACTACCTCATCAGTGGAATCAAAATGTGTTCCTGTATAAGTTGCCAGAAGACTTCTGGCACCCTTTTTTGTCTCCACAAGAGTTTAAAAGCTGTGTTTTGTTGTTTTGAAAATGAAACAAAAAAGAGAAGATGGCTTATTTTATGAGTGAGTGGCCGTGGGAGCTATTCATGGTCAGCGCTGGTGAAAATGTTACACAGGGTGTGCACAGTTCTGTGTGTGAGGTGGATGAGGGATGCTTTTCCAAGGAGCAAGCAGAAGCAGCGCGCAGCTCCGTGTGATGACTGGCTCTGCTTGTCAGTGCCTGTTGGCATAGGGCATGGACAACGCTAGGTGGAGCCAGCAATTTAATACTGAATAACTGAGTGTACTGTGTGAGAACTTGGTATGCATGCAGAGGTGGAGAAACTGCAAATAATTGCAGTAAGAGCAGTCGGTGGCGGTTAAATTTTGGGTAGTGTTTGTAATTTATTAACAGTAGTGTACATAAAATGGAAGTGGTTAGAGTAAAAATGTGTCCAGGTTATTTTGATTTCCGGAAGTTTTTAATGTTCTTTTTGTAAACTCTGTTGCAAGAAGGTATCATAGTAATTCTCAGTGCTTTTCACCTTCCTCTCCCCCCACCTAGGTCTTCATTAAGGAGAGGAAAGAAGTGCCATTTCCTTTATTAAACCATAAAATAATACTGCAGAGCTCATCTGTGATCACAGTTGATTCTGTCCTTAATGGTCAAACTGAAATTGTTTATGTTTATTTTGACATAAAAATGTCGAATTCCATATAGATTACCTGTGCTGTTCTACTTCCTGGATGCAAAGAGCATCATAGCATCCATGCTGTCAGTCTTACAGTCTTGGCAAATGCCTCACTCACTCAAGACAGCAGGTTTAATAACTCTTCAATACTCAAGTAATGGGGACAGTTTTTGAACAATTTAATGCTAAAATGCTGTGCTGAAATTTATGTAGGAGATGTCAAATTTCATGAACAAAATTACTACTCTGTATTTTGTCAGTCTTGCTGTTTGTTTTCCCAACTCTAGCACAATGTGTTGGTGAAATTGAGCTTTTGAGTTAACAAGTTGTATTATTGTGTGCCTTTTAAAATTTCTTCATAATGTGCTACATCCAGATTCTGGATTGCTTGTTTGACCTTACCTTTGAAGACTATGAATTCTTTATTAATGGAGTTTTTATTTTTGGCATACATGAAATATCCTGCTACAGAGGGTATCGTTTTTAGAGGAAAATTTTTAGCAATGAGAAAGTCAGTTGGAAGAAGGGTTATTTGAAACCAAGGCCCTGACCTATTTTATCAAACTTTAGCTATTTAACTGAAATACCTAAATTGAATTAGTAATTGCTTATTCACCTTCTTTCTTCTTGATTATGACTATTACCTACAAAATATCAAAGTGGCAAAACACATGAAATTCTTGGTGTAGTGATCTAAGCTTGCTGGCTTTACAGGCCACTGCACCTCTATCCTCTCCTCTTTATTAGGATTTATCTCCTTTCTCTTACATGTAAGGTTTTTGCCTACTGTGATAAGGAATTTTTTGTCATGGTTTAACCCCAGCTGACGACTCAGGCCTACAGAGCCACTCACTCACTGCCCTCACAGTGGTATGGGGGAGAGAATCAGAAGAGTAAAAGTGGGAAAACTCATGGGTTGAGATAAAGGCAGTTTAATAGGGAAAGAAAAAAACACATGCACAAGCAAAGCAAGGAATTTATTCACCATGGGTGGGCAGATGTTCAGCCATCTCCAGGAAAGCAGGGCTCCATCACATGTAACAGTGAATTCGGAAGACAAATGCCATCACTGCAAATGTTCCCTCCCTTCCTCTTTTCTTCCTCCAGCTGTATATGCTGAGTGTGATGCTGTATCATCTGGAACATCCCTGTGGTCAGTTGGGGTCAGCTGTCCTGGATGTGTCCCCTCCCAATTCCTTGTGCACCCCCAGCCTCCTCACTGGTGGGGTAGGATGCAGAGCAGGAAAGGCCTTGGCTCTGTGTAAACGCTGCCCAGCAATAACAAAAACATCCCTGAGTTGTCAGCACTGTTTGCAACACAAATCCAAAACACAGCCCTGTACTTGATGCTGGGAAGAAAATTAACCCTATCCCAAGCAAAACCACACACAAGTTGATCACTGTTCCTGGAAAGGAGAAGGTAGGGACTCTTGAGTCCTGAAGTTGTTAACACGATGTGGGTACTTTTTTTCATTTTTTCTTATTAAGCAATAACTCCTTTCAGACGAGGATTTCAGATGAGGTCCCATTTTTAGCATATTGACTGCTATACATTCTGTATTCTTCCTCTCAGTCCGTTTGCTGTAATGCGTTCGAACCTGTGCTGCTTTTTACACTGCGCTAGGAGAGATCCTGTCTTCAGTCTTTGGTAGCTTGTCTGATGTCTCATCTGTGAACTTGCGCCTTTGCTTTTCATCATCAGCTCCTACATGTTTTGATCACTGAGCCACCAAGACAGTTCATATGTTTGTGTTAAATATAGTTCAAGGAGCTAGCTGTAGTACCCTAACACTTGGGAATTTGAAATGATCCTCTTGGGATTCCTTCACAGCTGTCAGTTTCTCTGAAGGCTCTTTCAAGGTTTAAGAAGTTTGAAGACCAGTCATTATTCCTACTGTTTTAATGAGACATTAGAAAGGAATTGAGAGAATTCTAGATTTTGATCACAGAACACCTCATACTTAAAAGAAAAATATTTGAGAGAAGAGCTTTCCATCTGAGATTATTAGACATGTAATTAATTGCGTTTTGCAACTGCAGAGATACTTGTGTAGTTGATCAGTGTAGTGTAGATGACTTCTGAATAGGAATGTCACTTTTTCCACCAGAAAGGCTGCATGGGTGGCTTTTGATGTATCTTCATTACATGCTTCTGTGGTCCTTCTGTGCAATTAAGTGTTTGAACATTAGTTGTTAATTGCAAATAATATACCTTTAAAAAATTATTAACAAATTATTTTTCTGTCTTAAAAAATAATGTTGGTGCCCAGTAATTATGCCTCCTGCCCTAGCGTTTATCTATCTTAAGCTTTTCTCTGTCTCAAGGCAATAAATCAGTTACGTCATTTGCCACTTAATAAAAAATCATTGAATTGCTTACACCGCGTTTTGTGGAGAGTGTTTCCCTGTATTTAACAATAAAAGAAGTAGCCATTAAAGGACTCTCAAAATAGTGTTTTACTGACTCCTATACAATGCCAGGCTGCATTCTTGTCTTGACTTAATCACATTTTTACAAGAAGCAAGGCTTGCTCTGTTATATTGAGATAGTAAAACATGTAGATGATCTGTACAGACTTTCTTCCTGGAGGAGTATATTTTTGTGTTCTCCAGGGAATTCTTTTCAAATTATTTATCTTCTTTTTTTTTCAATTGCACTGAATTCATATATCGCATTTCAGAAATAGTAATTTTTCATAATAGCACTCTGGAATTTCTGAGCAATATTTAAAAAAACTGAGAATACCAATTTAGGTATGCCTGCATAGCCTATTCTAGTACCTGAGGCTTCCACACAGAATTTAAAAAAGGGTGTAAAAGTTGTGGAATGTTTTGTCATTTGAGTGACAACCTTTTAGCTTGGATTTATGTCAGACAGCATTTGGATGGAAAAAGGCAGTAAATGAAAATGCACAAAACTTTGTTAAGTAAGAAATCAAACAATTTAAAATACACTGGATACCCAAAGGGAAGAATGTGACTGCTGTATTTGCCACTAAGGTTATACATACACATATGTGAACTTAACGCATGGGGAGCATTTCTGTATGGATTTGCAAGGCAGTATCTGCAGGTGGTAAGTTGGGCAAATCTCTACTATTTGACAACTGATTTATTTCTGCTTATTGCTTCTCTCTCTTTTGTAATACACTGTTGGAGGAAAATCAAATTTTTCTTCTTGATTTGTTCTCTTTATTGGATTAGTAAGCAGAAGATATTTGATGCACCAGCAGAATTACTAATTCCAAAAGCTGATGTAACGTTGGCTTTGTTTCCTTGTGCTTTGCCAGCAAAATAGTATCATAGAAATGTTAGGCTGGAAGGAGCATGGCTGAAACATCCAAAAAGAGAATGATTCGTGTTTTGCTTGCTTTTAAATATTTCTTTCAGTGAAGATTTCATATTCTCACTCGGCTTTTTCCTGTTTCCCTGTCCATGTTACTAGAATGATGTATCCCATTGTAATGATGACGTTTCATGCAACAACATGTTGTTGTTGTGTTTGGTTTATGATCCAGTATGATCCCAAATGACTTTCTGAAGAACTGTTCCCTAATCAGTTGTTCCCCATTCTCTGTGGGTTCAGATAATTATTCTTGCTGCTGCAAAGAGCTTCTGACCATTCCTTATTAAAATTCTTCATGTCATTTCTCCAGGCAGTATTGTTTTGAATTGAAGTCTTGTTTTCTCGATACAGTTTTGATTTGCTTAACTTTATGCCTCTGGAAGTTTAGTAAGTATATACTCCATTCTTCTGAGTTGTTAATGAAGGTATTAAATAGCATCGGATTTGGGACAAAATCCTGTGGAGCACAACTCAGTGTTTCCTTCTGTTTTGGTGTATAACTACCCCCAACTTTGCATTTTCACATTCATATGGTGCTTATTTCTTCTAACTCATCTATTCACTGGTAGCTTGTGAGCATGTTATGTGAGATGATAAGAAAAGTCACTCTAAAATATAGCCGTGATTGCTTGTCATCCATCCATAAGACCTGTTACTGCATCCCAGCAGTAAATTACACTGCCTATGACGTACTACTGGTACATCTTGGCTACTGGAAATCTTTTTGATCTTTCCTAAGTGCTTACATATTACTTATTTATTCCTATATTTTTCTAGGCTGAGCGGTCTACAAGTCCTCTGCATTTTTTTTGTCCCTTTAACCCTATTTTCAAAGATAGTCTTTTTATCAATCTGTCATTTGCTTATTCTCTCCTAGTTCTTGGCAGTGAGGATACATCCTGTTGTTTGATGCATTTCCCGTTTTATTCCAGGGCTTGGTCTCCTGTCTCTGCACACTGTATGAATGTGCACACGTCCTGGGCTTTTTTGGAAGTTGGTTAGTTCCGTTCAAGTGCACAGCTTTGTTACACAGATAGGAGGGATATGTACTCCATCGAGTTTACCTTCAGCGTTGTCCCAGGAGCCACTGCACCTTCAGGTACATTTGTGCTGTGACCTGGTTCACATAGCTCTCTGTCTCATACACTAGCAGCCTGTTAACAAATGCATTATCTGACACTTGCTATTGTTGATGATGATATCAACAAAGAATTATGATCTTTTTAAAATGACAAAGGTATTAAATGTGGCCCAGATGATTTAGAAGCAGTAAGCTAAAAGGAATAGTAACTGCAGCTTTTAAGTGACGTTAATGATGAAAGTTAGTGCAAAAAAACCCAAAACAAAGCAATAAACATCTAGAATTAATTCATACTCTGCATATAATTTTACTTCTCTTCTGAGTAACAAGTCAAGACCACATTCTTTGTTGTTTCTTAGAGTAATGTTTGCAGAGCAATCTCTTGTTGTCACTGGCATCCCTTCCCAGTTGTCTCATCCTGCAGTTGACCCTCTTCTGAGTGTGTCCCTGCATGCTATGTTCCTTTAGACTTGTCAAGAGAAATCAGAACTAATTTGTACTTTCTATTCCGATCTTTCTGTTTGAGCGCAACAAAGATCAATTGATCCCTCATTGTATTGTCTACTCCTCCTTTTCATGAAGGGCAGAATTACAAATTATCATAATGTAATTTCTATATGAAAACTACTAGTTCATCCAAATTCTTTTCTGTTCCTTTTTAGGTTTGCATTTTCTCTGCAATTTAACCTACTCATTTTTCTAGACTAATGAAGTCTGCCTACTTGATGGTCACTGTCTTCATTGTACTCTTCACCCGCTGTTAAAAAATCACAAATAAACCAAGTTGCCTTCCAGCCCAAGTTTCTTATGACGTTTTCTCATATTGACAAGGATGAAAATCCAGAGGAATTTCTTTTCCTCCTTTCTTCCTTCTTTATCTGTGCATGTCTTGGCTAATTATTCTGATTGCTTCTGAAAAACCTGATTTGTTTGGCCTTTCTTGATATAGTGATGGATCAGTCCACTGCTGTGATACTGCCACTGCACTTCTGAGCATGCATCTGTATCTCTGACATACAAGACACAGCTGAATTTTTTTTCTGTTCTGTTGGTTTTTGTTTGATGTTTTTGTGTGGTTTTGGTTTTCTATGGCCTGTTTTATTTTAATGAACAGTTCCTCTTCCGGTAGAAGATGGTGATTAAATGGATTTTCAGTATAATCTCCATGTGCAGATTTACTGGGGAGTGCACTGGGGACTTCAGTACCCTGTTAGTACTAGTGGATGCCATATGTGTTTTGACATAATGGGATGTGATTGTATGACTCCGTTCTTGCCTTCCCAAAGAGGTTGGGTTTCAGGTGTCCTTCCCTCTGAGTGCCTTGACCAGCTCATGTTCAAAAGCACTGGTACCAGACGCTATGTAAGCTGTAAGCAGTTATAAAAGGAAAAGTATTCTATTTCTTGTTTACTGGATTAAGCTGCATTTTACTAGCTTTGAAGCTGTGAAACTCCTGTTTAAGAATTTGATCTACCCTGTTTTTCTAGATGTAACTAGGAAAAGTAACTGAACAACTCGTTTCCCAATGTTAAAAAGCTGTTACAATTATCCTCAGTGTATCACTACACTACCACTGGTTAAACTGTTAGTAAAAAATGTAGTGTGCCTGAGGCAAGCTTTTTCATTCTTATTTCTAAGTCTGCTTTAAAAGAAAATTCTGGTTTGTGTTTGTAACCTTTATTTTACCCTCTTAGGTTAAAAAGTACATGGAAAGCATAGAACTCTGCAAATACCACAAAGCTGGGAAGAGTACAAGACATATAAAGACATATAAAGACAAGAACTTCATACCCTGTTCAGTAGCAGACCAGCCAGAATTTATTATTGTCATCTGAAAGAGAGGAGTGGAGTTTTTTCTTTGTCAAGGAGCCGTCATGCAGCTGTTACTCCACCCTTATTTCCCACCTAAATCTGTGTGCCCCACCATGCTCAAGTAACTCTCTAGGCTGAGGTCACTGAAGGATATTATGAATTATGCCATACCAGACGATCTTAATGGTCCCCTTCTGTCTTGGCCTGTGTGGAGATGGATGTAGGAATGGATTTTCTGGCTTTACACATGCTTAGAACTTGCTTATCTGACAGACTAGCAACAAAAATACCTCTACCAGCTGTGCAGAGGGAGTAGGGGAGAGGTCTGCCCCAATATATTTAACAGTGTGAGTTATCTTATGTTGCATTTGTAACTGACAATATGTCATCTCAGCCAGGTTGGGGAAATCCTCTCTTACCAGATATTTCTAAAATCAGGCAATTTCAAATCTTTCATCGTTCAGAAGCTGCTTTCTCAGAAAGTGTGATTTAGAGTTACAGCTTAGAAAAACACTGATTACACCTGTGATACGGATTTTGCCACAAAATTTATGAAACCTGTCTGTCCTGAACAAAGGAGAGCAATTCAGCTACTCAAAGATAAATGGAAACACTATATATGGCTGGTTTTCTCTAAAGAATAAAAAGTAATTTTATGACATTTAGAATAGTTTTAACCAGAGGGAAAAAGAAGCCCTGATATTTAGATGTCAAATACATGGCAGTTTTGGAAACAACATGTAAAATATAGACTATTACTTCTAATTACTTCATCTTACTGTTTGCTTGCTAATCTATGTTTGTGTACTAGCTGACCAATAAACAGAGACTAATTTTCAGGCCAGATGAACCATGTGCTAATTTTTTATGTAAAACCAGTAATATGGGATGGGAATGAAGAGATCTTGGTATAATACTCGAAGACTTTAGAGAATTATACCTTAAAGCTTTGTGGAGGAGATCTGGACCCATGCTTGCAGTACACTGATGATGCAGGAAGGAGCTGGTGGGTTTGTATAGGATGTGTTGATGAGATGGAGTTGTGTGAACTGGTTGTGGGCATTCCTGTGGCTGGGTTTGCTGCAGACACAGGGGAGCTTTGGCATTATTGTAGTGAAGTGTGTAAGAGATCTTTAAGGATATCAGGCTAAATATTGAAGATACTCTCTTTTTACTCTCTTGTATTACTGCATTATTGTAGTTGCATTACACATGAGGAAATTTTCACATATAAAAATAATAATTTCAAATGCAGGTATGAGTTAAGGTTTTCTTTCCTTTTTTAAAAAGCAGATCTCATAGGCTTCATCATCAGGAAACCTAAGATGATGGGGTTTTTTGGCCTTTTTTCTTGCTGTAGCAGAGTTTTATCATCCTGTCGCCTATGGCTGTGGAAACACCTTTATATACAGTATGCTTTTCTGGTAGTTACCTACAGTTGAGTTAATATTTTAAGGACAGGCCTCCATTTTTATTGATTTAGCAACAAAAAGATACATTAATAACATTAGAAAATACTAAATGTATAATGTATCATTTAAAATAGAAATAAACAGTGAAACAGGTTTTAATAAATATTGCTGTCAATTTGATATTAAAATTGTGCATTATTTTCCAGTATTCTTCCTGTAGTTTGAATTCACAGACTTCATAGTAAAGCTACTTTAAAAATGAAACACTATCTTTAGGATAATGAAAACATATTTAAGTAAAATAAGTTCCTTTTTTTTTTGTACTTCTTTCAGTATTTGAGCTATTCCTTTATCTTAATTGGTTTTGTGTTTTTAGGACACTTCATTGGAATAAGTACCGAGGGCAATGATACATTTTCTAGGTTCTCCTTATCTGCTCCATATTAGATTATGTACAAGATGATAGGAGATATTGCTTTTTTTACATACTTTACTAGTAAAAGCGTTCTAAAAAAAAGCCTCCCAATGTTATAGGAGTGGCATTCTTATCAGCGGTAGCTACTGTACTTTTTATTACTTTTTCTGTGAAAATCAGTGTTGCAGAAGAGTTTTTGCAAAGATGGTGAGTCGGAAGAAGGTCTAAGGTGTGTACTTGTGGATTTTATGCTGGGGATTTTTTAAGTGACAAGTTTGTCTTGTTTCTCAGCCATATCATGTCTGAGTATGTGAGGATGACGGATACAGAGCGTGACCAGATAGATCAAGATGCCCAGGTGTTTATGAGAACGTGTGCTGATGCCATTCATCAGCTCAGAACAGAAGGTAAACTAAGCAGCTCTTACACGTTTTTTCTTAGTTCTTGATAAAGGCTAACGTATTGCTGAATATTACATGGTGAATCTGAAATGCTTTAGGAAAGAGATTGGTGACGTCTTACTGCCTTTTTGTTTGCATCTGTGTAATCCCTTTGGCTGATTAGTACTGTAATTCATTTCCTTTAATGATAGTGGAAAGAGAAGCCAGAGCGTAGAATTTTATTTATTTGTTCAAATACACCAGTTAACAAGTGGAAAAAAGAGTCTTAAATATTTACTACTTGACTAGTAATTCAGCACTGTGGCACAGAGGCCTAATCCAAAGCTTTTTAAATTTGATGGTTGTCTTTTTCTAGCTTGTCTACCTGTAAGGTGTTACAGGTATAATACTTCCAAGTTTGAGATAATTAAATAACTTTAACAGAGTCCTGGTAAATTAAAAGCATTTTTGGCGACTTGAATATGGGATCATACCTTTACTACACTATCTTGTGAAAGTCAGAGAGAGAGAATTTCTGTGTTGCCATTTTCAAGTTGAGTTGCTGCATCTCGGTATTTAAGTGATACACGAAAGATTTTCATCAGCTTTGAAATGCTATCTAAACATAGTTGTAGCGTTATTCAGAATCATTGAACGTCAGCCATGCGTGAGAACTATGTAGTATAAAAATGAGAAATATCAATATATTTAATTAAAAGGATGTTTGACACAATAAATCCCAAATATTTCCACATAGTCTATACACCAGAGAATTTGAAAAAGTTCAATCATTTAAGCAAGTTAAAGGATCTGTTTTGCTGTGCTTAGCTAGGTGACATCCGTTCCTGTTTTTAGAGTTTAATTGACATAGTAGAACTCTGTGGCATATATAAAATGCTGTAGGACACTAGTTATTTTCAGTTTTTGGTTTGTTGTAATGACTTGCTGTTTTAGAGAATATATTTAAATACAGCTATGTTTAAAAGAAATAATAATATATAACGTATATAAAATGTGACTAGGCTTTTGAATATAATTTGCATATCAACTGAAAGTGCAAACTGCTGTGGAATTCAGTAAAAAGTTAAAAGATTGTTTTATATCTTTTGTATTTCAGCACACAAGGGTGTCCAGTCTGCTCAGGTAAAGGAGCACAGAACAGCTGTCTTGGACTTCATTGAAGATTACTTAAAAAGTACTTAGTATTTATTGAATAGTTAAAAACAGATGATTGTATTTTCCAAGGAAGGAATCTTGCTCTTTTAACCTGAAATTTTGTTTACTGCTGTCTTGAACAGGAGTGTGCAAGCTGTATTCTGAACAAAGAGCCATCCGAGTTAAGCGAGTGATAGATAAGAAGAGATTGTGAGTAGTGTCAAAAAATAGTTTAACTGTGCCTTTCATTTGTAGGAGAAATGAACAAAATTATTGTCCATGTTTAGATTCTAAGGAGATTGTTTTAATAGAAATTTGTGGTTGGATGAGCAACTTCTGCTGTCAGCAGGTGCTCTCCAGGGCTCCTTACAGTTTGGGCACATGAAGTTACATCCGAAAATGGCTGAGTGCCATTATAGTGTTGTAGTTCTCATTTAGGTAAAGGATAAAAGCACCAAATCAGTAAAATGTGGGTTAATAAACCTATTTGGCTTCTACGAATTTGCAAAAAAAATTTATTTTGCTTTTTTTTAAAGGTCCTATCTTTCTGCTAAAGCAAGTGACTGTGTTGTTAATAAATACTACTTGAGATGGCAGGTGTTCATGGCAGCAGAAGCACGATGAAAATAAAAAACTAGAATGTAACTTCTGAACTGAAACAAGAGCTTCCACTTCCTATAGTGGCATTTGTTAAGGCTGCTAATGTACAGCTGAAAATGTCTAGGAGATGTTAAAGGTGATGTGCTTGCTGCCTTTTTGGTCTGGTGGGATTTTTTTCGGTCAAGTTTCAAACCCTGTACTTCTTCAGTTTCTTTTTCTGCATACTCCCAATTGTGAGATTAATAGGGCAAATGAGCAGGTTTGTAATTTATTTAATACCTGAGAGGCTTTCCATGTCTTCTCACTCTGCATTATTTGAATAATATTTGAAGTAACCTCAAGGTCCATTATCTATATTTTAATTAAAAAATATATAGTTCTTGAACATGCACATAAATTCTTGAGCATTTTTCCAAGACCTGTTGCTGGTTTATCAGTTTGGTGTTTGGCTTGATCAGCTACAGTTACGTTGAACCCAGAGAGATGTTTTCAGAAGTTCATAACTATATGTTATTCAGAATCATTCAGCATGATTAAGCACAATTAGATTCACTCAAACATATCCTCATGAGACATAAATAGTAGTACAAGCCAAAACCAAGAAAACAAAATACCCCAAACCACTTCTGAAATTTGGTGAGAAGCAATGAGTGAAAAGGAAGGCATTGGTGTTTTTATAGCTCCTATAACTTTTCAGAAAAAAAAACATACAGAAACAAACGGTGCAATATTTTTCATGTGTAGAAATACAGAATCTTATCAGTATTCTTCATGTGAAAGAGCTTCAAAGAAAGATAGCATTGTTCCTGCGGTCATAGCAGTGGCTAATGAATACTAGCTCTTCAGTTGTACTCTTATGTTACTGTTTCTATGTGAAATCCCAGGTTCAGGATTTCTCAGATGAATAAACAGAGAAAAAACCTCAATTTGATGCATTATTTCAGAAGTTAGAGTACCACTTAACTAAAGAGCAGTAAGGCATTAAGGATTAACCCAGGAGATACATTCTTTTTATGCAATATTGGAGGGTCCCTCTATGCCTCTCTTTTATGGATGTAAGAACTAGAAAACAGATGTTGACCAGGTGGAGTATGTATGCATTGCAGATGTGATGTAATGGCTAAATTGTCATTTAAATTAAAATTCAATTTAAATAAATCACAGGGCATAACCCAATCTTTATTATGACTTAAAGAAAAATAATATAGTTGATTTGTAATTTCCCTGAGGATTTCAGCAGATGCTTTACGTGATAAGAACGTGTACCTTCTCTTGAAGGAACTAGGCATTCTTTAAACAATGCATCCCAGACACTTTGTTCATTTTAAATTGAAAGTTTCCTGTATTCCAATACTGTGCAAAGTAAGGACAACAAACAGTAAAGGAATATGTTTCTTTAGAAATAAATTAATCCTAGTGCAGCTCTTCTTTCCTGCAGTTTAGTCAATTTGAAATATGTGCATATCAGACAATACTGAAAAGTTTGCCATAGAAATATGTTTCCTTTTATATTGATAACTATCCTAAGCTCTTCAACAAATTGCCTGAGTGTTACAATTTTCTTACAGAAGTTGCCTTTATGTATTCACTCACATTTTTTGATTAAAAAGTTCTAGTGGTTAGGACTAGTTTTGCAGAAAGAAAAGCAGAGAAATAGAAACACGAGCATTTTTTTCTGTAAAGGTACTTGGTTGTGATTTTCCATTTTAATATTTATTGATATTCAAGATTATATTTAATTTCAATTTTCAACTTCTTTTTCCATTAGAAGATTTTGTGAATTATGTATGCAGTTATTCAAACCAAGCTGATATTTTTGTTAACTGGGGAATCGGTGTTTTATTAGTATTAAAACTATTACTTGACCTGCACAGATATGTAGCTAAGTATTTTTTTTCTTATTATTAGGCAAATTTGGGAGAGAGGAGATGAGAAAAGAGTTCTTTTCTGTAAAATTACCAAAAGCCCAGTACTCGCAGAGGTTTTATAACTAAAAAAGGTTCCCTGCTACTGTTTTTTCTTGTTAAATAGCAATCACTCAGAGATGACAATTGCATTATATTCAGTTTTTCACAGGATTTTCTAATTATGGGTTAGAGTTTAGACACAATGCAAAGAAGGAACACAAAAAGCAACACCTTCTGTTAGGCACGGGGGAGAATTGCAAATCATAATGAGATTAACTGTTGATTATATTTGAGAGGGGAGGAAACGATAAAGGTGGCACAGCAGGTGATTCCACCTATTGCTTTTTGGTTTTTTGGTTCTTTACCTTCTCCAACAGCATTGCTAAAATTTAACTGCTTGCTATGTAGCAGTTACAGAATTTGTTGTAGACAACAATAAACCACAGAAATTTACAGGGAAAAAATACTTGCCACTAATTTTCAACATTTTTTGGTGACACACTGAAACATACTTGACAAGTACTTAATATATAGTCACTGAATAAGCTTCTCATGTTTTGCATTGCCTTTGTATTAAAATAACTTAATAGGGACTTAGAAGTAGTATAAAAAAGCTAATTCTATTGTATTTTCTTGATGATAATTTAAAATATAAAGTAAAATTATCATAATTATTTGAAAAAAATAAAGAAGTAGTGCTTGGCCATTGCTACTAAAAATTTTTCTGTATGACCAGAATGTTGGCTTTTTTAAAAAAAAAAAATAGTACATTGGATTTTTGAAAGGAAGTTTAATAAAGTATTTTTAGCCTGTAGCCTTCAATATTCTCCTCAACTCTGAGCATGTGGTGCATTTTGTCCAGGAATACTATTCATGCTTCTTTGCCTTTGTAACAATATTCCAGTGACAGTTGCTAAGTACATTTTGTATCTTGACTGGAAAATCTTTAATGTGAAGTTTGCAAGAGTTCAAGTATTGAATTTAGTAATTGTGTGGTTGTTCTCATTTTAGAGAAATTCATCTGTGTAGTATCAGTTAAATCATAGGCTCTTGTACTTCTAGGTCCAAACTTGAACCTGAGCAGAGCAATGTGTCTAAATCACCTCTTTCCCCTGAAAAATCTTCACAGAGTCCTTTAGATGATTCTGAAGAAAAGCTTTCTGCTGAGGAAAGCAAAGGTAAGAATAAAACGTAGTTACATTTTACTTTTAGTGGCAAGACCTGTCTGGTCAATAGTACTTCACTTCATTAGGGCCAGTTGCTGTGAGTGGCACGTTTTCCATTTTCATCTTCCTTGAGCTGATCGGGCTTCTGTGAAGCATACTGTGAGACTGAGGAAGCAAAGTCTTAAATTTTTGACATGTCAGCTAAACAAGTCTTATGCCTTGCTGAATTCCTCATCCTCTTGATAAACTCTATATGAACTCTTTCATTTTAATTTATTTTTATCAATACCATATTTTCTGAAATTTGTCTGATTTTTCCATATTGCTTTCACTGAATGAAAATAATTAGAAAGTAGGTCAACGACTCTCTGGGAACATTCTGTAGTTTTTAAGCACAGAGACCTTGAGTTGGACACTTCTACAGTAGGAACTCAAAGGTAGAATACGCTCACAGAGGAGGTTATTGGCTGGCCAGATCCAGTAGTTTTGGGGCTTTCTTCTTGATGGCATTGAGTTTCCCTGCTGGGAGGATTGCATCTCATCTTTCAGGGGACAGGAGATACTCAGAAGTGCAAAGCAGAATCTCTGACCCTGGGGTCATTTCAGATGGTGCAGATCTTGACAGGATTTGTGAGCATTGGTTCTCATTCCTTGGTTGCCTGCTTTTTGAGGTGAGGGATAGAAGCCATTTCAATTCTCTTTGCGATTTCAGCCTGTGCTGGGATGTGTACGCTGGCAGAGCTCTGGAGCAGAGTGCCTTTTGGAGTACCACCACTATGCAGATAATTTCAGGTTTCATGCCTAAAGAGAAATCTTGTTTCTGTGATTCTGGAGTTGCTTTCCCTGGCTTGAGTTCTCCCATTTGTGCTGTCTAGAGGGGATTGAGATACCCTGTGATTTACAGCAGGAATTTTTTTCCTTCTAATTGTATTACATTGGGATAATACTTCATCAGGATAGAACAAATGCAGTGGTTGGCCATATTATTCTGATAAACAGTTGTTGTTTCTTTAGTGATTTTTATTAAAAGAGTGAAGTTCCTCTGTTTGGTGATGCCAGGGCTATATGGAGGGTGGATTCATGTGAAGTGGGTGCTCCACTTCTGTATGAAGCCTCTAATACTGAATTACCTCACAGTGTGTGAACAGCTTCATTTTCTGATAATGGCTTTGCTTATCTTGCTGACCAGTTTGTACTTCTGCAGCCCTATCAGTGTGCCTTTTTTTCCCCCCCTGACACTGAATTTATTGTAAGAAGTACAGGTTTTGATTATGTGCCATTTCTAGTGCTTACTACCTTTTTATAGTGTGTCATAAGTGATGCAGCACACAGGCACATAGATGAGTTTCACCTTAACCCGTTATCAGTGTTTTGCAGCTGTGAGCTTGAGAAGCAGCAGCATAGTAGCATCTTCATTGCCCTGTGCTCTTTCCTTGTTACCAAATGTCCCTGCAATCTCTGGAAGCGCGCACTCCCACCACACAGTGCCATTACAATTTTTAGCTCCAAAAATCTGTGCCACCCCATGGAAAATACTGTTCTTTGGTTGCCTTGGACACAGCAAACCACTGCAGTAAATAGAAATTTTGTTGGCACGTTAATTTTGATTACTCCAGTTTTCACTTCTATGAGTTTTTGCTTTAATTTTTATGAGAAAGTAGGGGTCCTGCCACACAAGTGGTGCTGCTGCAGTACTTACGAGGGGTTGCTGACTAGACTTTGAGAAAACTATGGAACTTGTATATCAAAATAAATCTGTCTGGAACAGTATGCAAATGCACACAGCCTGTGATTCCTCACATGAGGGTAAGTGCTGGTTGCTGCTGCTTACAGGAATCAGCCTTGTGACTGCTGGTAGGTGGTTGTTGAAGTGTGAAAATAACATGAACAAGATGACTAGGAAACAAGCTCAGTTTGAATCTTACATCCTTTGATTTATATTTTTTTTTCCAAGTAACTTTTCAAATTTTTGAGAAACTGGAGAAGTGTTTGCATTTTGAAATAAGCTATTTCATCCTCAGGATGTTGGTTTAGAGAATGGTGATAATTTGTTTTTATGAATTAGCCATCAGCAGCATGCCTGTGTCCCTTGGGTTAAATCTCATCTGTAAAGATACTTTTGAGAGCAGCCTGTGGTCCTGTCCTTAATGTGAACACTATGATGAACAGCTGAATGTGCTACTAAATGTGCTGAAGCACAACTTGGGTTTTGTCTGGTTTTTTGGCAGAAACCAAAGCAAAATGTGATTACTTTTGTTTTGAGGAAAAGCACCTGTTTACATTAGAATTATAGTGAACATACCTCACGGTAGGAAAATAGTCTCTCTGGAGAGTGCTTTTATATACTGGCAGTATTTATTTGCATATTACAAATTTGACATTTCGTTTATGGAAATAAATGTAAATAATGAGTAGCTTTTGAACTGGTCCACAAGCTTAGCAGCTGTCTCCTTTCAGCATGGAAAAAGGTTCAGAGGATTTGATCATTATTTTATATCTCTGTCATGAGTTAACTACTTCTCTTTCTGAAATAGAAATGTAGTTTGGCTTTTGCCGGTGAATTGCAGAAAAGCATTAATGTCAGCTCCAGGAAAGCTGCAGAAAGCCCAAAACGTACCACAGTGACAGGAGGAACCCTGGGGAGATCCATGTTTCTTGCTTACCTCTTACTATAAGTATATTTGCTTATTAGCAATCACATTGGATACAGGTGCTGGTTCTTTAACAGTGCCAGCAGGGCCTGAAACTAATTGGTTCCTCTGGGATAAAATAGGATACTTTTCCCTCCATAAACTAATTTTCTTATTTTGTTTGAATATGGTAAATAATTTATTATAATTTTGATATAATGTAAATACACTGCTTACCTAAAAAAAGTTAAGTTTTGTGTTTCTGTGAAATAGACTTGAAATCCTGATAATACCCCATGGAAAAAAATAGTTGAATGCTTTCTAAACAATCTTTAAAGATATTCTTGGGTTTATATTTTATTACTCATAAGAAAAAACGGATCTATTTTTGGGTTTGGGTTTTTTTTTTTTAATTTATGATATTCCTTATCCACATCCCTCATTTGTAACATTGTCGTTGTTTATGCATCCTGGTTTGGTTGTTGGGAAGCCAAAAAAAACATTTGTGAAGGAGACACATAATACTCTTTCACAGTATTAATGTTTTCAAGAGTTTGCACAAATACTATCGTGAAGGATAAAAGGAAAATCTCCTTGTATCTCTTTCCATAAACTTGTTTATATATAGGACTACTCCCTTCAGAGGCTCCCCAAGACAAGCCAGTCTCTGAATGATGACGCATCAGTGCTGCTTAAGTAATTGAAAAAAAATACCTCTAGGAAGTTACAACAAAACAAATTAAAATACACATCAATGCCTAAAAAAATTGACTGGGATACATAGGAAGCCTGAAATGTATGAAGAAGTAAAAACTAAATCTTCCTGTGTTTTAATTTGCAGCCTGCATCTGATACATCAAAGCAGGTTGAGTGTTGATCCATTGTGGGGTGGTACAAAACTCTCTTGGGTTTTGTAAGAATGTTACAGCCAGTGGGGAGAAGAGAGGCTCTCTCAAGGCTGTAGTCTTACAAGGTTTTTAAACACTGATGCTAGAACAGCTTCAGAAACAGTAGATTCCTGTAGCACAGATTCTTTTCTTTCCCACTCTAACTTCTTCCTCTATAATCAGAAGTATATAATTAAGCCTAAAATTAAATCTTCCAGAAGGGAATATCCCAGAAATAGCCCTTCAAGATCTTTTATGCCCAACTCATACAAAGATTTATGCAGATGAGTAGCTTTAATCAAAGGGAAAATACTACTGAAATGAATGAAGCAGCTTTGATGTGTTATGGTTAATTTGTGGGGTTGGAGCCGATTCCTGTTATATGCAGGAAGACCCCTTGCACAGTGTGGTGTGGGATTTGCACTGTAATAGGAAGTTTGAACAGTGTGACAAAATCGAATTTGTCTGTGAGCTTTGCTCAAAACATCTTTGAGATTCTGTCTTTAGTTTTTGAAAGGAGGAGCTGGTGTTCTGTCAAGTCTCACTGGAAGATAATACTTTGCATATAGGCTGTCATTTTGAAAATTGTGTGTTTTCATCTGTTAAAATACAACTGGTACAGCATTTTGTGCCCTAAAAACTCTTAGTGCATTATGAGTTGCTTTACATCTTTGTCAGTATGTTAATGCAACTCTCTTTAGTTCACAAAATAGTTCACATAGACTTTTGGCCCAGTTTGGACATTAAAGGTTAATGGTGTAATTCTGTGCTGTAAATACAGGGTGAATCTCAGGAATTGACGAAGGAGATACAACAATTTCATCAGCAGTCTAACATGGATGAAAAATTATTTTGACTTTACTTTTCAGTGCTCTCTACTATTCCGTGTCTCAAGTGTTTGGTGGCTCTTTTACAGACAAGAATCTGCCTGATGCCCAAAGTAACCTTGGATTATGGGGGGACGGCAAAGGTGAAGATGAGCTGTCACCTGAAGAAATACAAATGGTATGTTTATCTTGTGTCTGATTGCCCATTTTATTGTATTTTCTGCTGTATTCACGTGTGGTAAAAAAAAAAAGTACAGATTCACTTAAATTAATTTTAAACATTTTATGCAGAATAATGCCATAAGAAGATACCCCTTTTGCTTGTGACTTCCTGGTTCTTCTTGTAGCAGCTAATATTTTAAAATGTTACAAAATATTTACATGGAGACATGAAATTAATAAAAACTATTTTTCAACAATGGAAATTAAAATTGTTTTTTAACATTACAATTACTGATTGCTTTGTTTAGTCAGGAAACAATGGAAGTCAAGGCAATAGCAGAAGAATAATTATGAAACTTCTGAAAAGAAATTGTTTGCCCTTTTTTCTTGGACAGTTTCTAGAACAAAAATAGTTGTTTTATTTAACTATTACTGTGAAGTTATACTTCATTTTATTTATTTTTGTTTTTTTATTATCAAAATCAGATTGGTCTCCTACAAGCTGTCTGTCACAACAGAATTTAATGAATTGTAAAATTTTTGCATTTCCCTGCCATCAGCATGTTTATAGATTGTTTGATCCAATTCTGCTTACAGAATAGTTGAACAGATATAGTAGAAAATTTTTGACATAGGCATGATTGCTGACAGCCTGTCAGGTTTTTTGATATTCCTAAAATTTCTCATACTGAACATAGCTCAAAATGCTTAGAAAACCTCTCTACATTAGCACACACCGCCTTGGGTTTATATAAAGAAAGGAAAACGGATTTCAGTCAATAGCTGTGCAGATTTCAGAAGAGCGAGCTTTACTAGGGCAAAGGGCTGCAGCAGTGTGAGTTTGTGAAGCTTCATTGGCAGTGATTCGAGGTGTTCCCAGACACAACGCACATCGTTCTTCCAGTCAGAGATGAGTAAGTTGCACATAATTATGGTATGGCTTGCTAAAGAGAAAATGTTCTTCAGAGGCTGCTCTGTATGCTCTCATACTGTTCTTGAGTGCCAGTCTAAAATCTAGAGGCTTACTCCTGCTTTCTGTTTGCTTTTAAAAGAGAATTCTTTACATATTTTCATTCTCCTGTCTTTAGGCACAATACTGTTAGGCCCCTTGCTGTCAGCTTCCAGAGAAGTGGGGGGAAACAAGAGTTGGAGATGATGGCTCTGACAGGGCCTTCTGACTGAAAGCTAAATGCAGGTTGTGTTTTGTAGGCCTAGGATTGTAGGAAAAATCTCCTCTCTGAAAGGGTTGTCAAGCTTTGGAACAGACTGCTCATGGAAGTGGTGGAGTCGCCATCTCTGGCGGTATTTAAAAGACATGTAGGCGTGGCACTTAGGGACATGGCTTAGTGGTGGCCTTGGGCTAATGGTTATCTTGATCTCTAAGGTCTTTTCCATGCTAAGCAATTCTATGAAAAGGGTAGGTTGCAGTCTGTAAACTGCTGTGTTGGTTTTAAATTGGGATGGTTTGTGTCAAATCATACTTAACAAATCTCAATCATGGTTCCATGATCCTTCGTGTAGATAAAATAATGAATTAAAGCCCTATCATTGCTACAGCAGCAATTCCTATCGGTATTTTACCCTCAGGAGAGAGCTTGACGTTGTTCAAAATGTTTGCAGGCTGTTGCATGGTATGCACAATAGATTTCAGTTTGTGACTCTGAATACAGGTATATTAACAGTTTTTAGTTACTGTGAGCAGATGTCTTGTGGTTGCATTGAGTGGGAAAAATCTGACTCTGCCGTTTGGAGTCATGAAAATATCAACTTTTCTCTGACTTTATCTTTTGTTGGTTGGTTGGTCTTGTCTTAAATTCAGTATCAGCCCATCTAATGACTTCTCTCAGGGGATAACAAGAAAGAGTGGTGATTATTTCTCTTATGCATTGGATTTTTAGCCATATATTAAGCAGTTTGTCACTTTATGCCATACTTTGGTAACAGAATATTTCACTGTCATAAAAGAGGCTACTTCAATAAGCCATAAATCGCTGAGCTAAACTGATGGCTAGAGCTTGGTTTTATGTTCCCATCATGTAAATCCCTTTGTGGCATACTGGTATATGATGTGTTCAGTGCTCAAACCCTTTGTTCAACTGACTGTTTTAGCATATCTTAACTGCTGTCTGTGCAAGCGCTCCATCAGCCATGATTTCAAGTTGCAAAGATCACTTAGCAGTTTAAAAGGCAATCTGTGCCAGTGGAAGCTTTTAAATATCAAAGGGACTTTTTAAAGAATACTTTCTCAAGCGGATTTGTGCTATTTGTAAAGGATTAAAGTCATTCACTGTTTCTTTACTGAAAATTTGTCTTCTCAATTAGTTACCATCTCAGTTTTACTAAGGCAGCAAATTAGGGAATTTCTAACATTGAATATTCGTACAGACATCCTTACAGAAGTCAGAAAAAACTATTGCAGCTTGGTGGCCCCACATAGTCACTCAAGGACCAACCAGGGATCACAGTGCTAAATCTCGTGGCTCTTTTGCATTGCTCTGTTCCTTGGCTTTGTTGTGAGGTGACTCCACCAGAACCAGACATACAATGGTCGTGAATGTAAAGCAGTGCAGTGATGAAGCACCTTTAGCCATCTGCTGCTGTGAAGTAAATATCACGGTATTTTAGGCAATTATATTTTCAAAAATGCTCTGCTCTGTAGGTGGTGTTGCTACAGACAGCAGTGACAATGACACTTGAATGTATTACAACACCGGTATCACTTTATTTGACAAAACCATTGGATCTTTAGAGTGGAAACCAATGGGACTTCATGGAACTGTGCAGTATGTTGCTCTCTGTTCCACTTCAATTCACGGGGCTGGGTGCCTTCCCTGAGACCTCTACCCCACAGTGAAGGTGACAGTGCCCAGTAACCCCCATCTTAGACTCAGTGAAATCCTTTAACCCAGGAGAGAAGGCTGTTCTTACCAATCAGGTAGACAGTGAGCCTCTAGTACAAAAAGAAATATAGATGTTAAGAGAAATAAAACATTTTTCTTCATTCTTTATGATAGAAATGGCCCCTGTCAGATGACTAAACCTTTTTCTGTGAGATTCACTGTTACCCTTCTTCGAACACATACCTGTCATTTCAGACTTACTTCTGTGAAATTAAACCTAAAAATTTCATGTGTCATTTCCTTCTCCCCTTTTTCCAGTTTGAACAGGAGAACCAGAGACTTATTGGTGAAATGAACAATCTCTTCGATGAAGTCAGGTACAATTTTCTGTTACTTGACAGATGGTGGCCCGCGCCGGTCCCACGCCCCGGTCAGCACCCATGTGCAGGGCACTGGCTGCAGGACACCTGCCCATACTCACTGCAGTGGTGTGGGAGGAGCTGGGACAAAACACCAGCACCCAGGAAAGGAACCACGTGCTGTCCCACAGTGTAATAAATGATTCCGAGGGACACAAACTATCCAGAATAGCACTGGTTAAGTTTGGAAGGTTTACATCCTCCCTTATCCAAGTTTTCAAATACTAAATTTTCCATTTATATCCTGTTGTCCACTGGATATCCAGACGGCAGTAGGGGGAGTGCCATTGCTGACCCCATGCGGAGACAGGCAACGGTGCCATTCACTCTGCCCAGCTGTGCAGAACACCTGAACAGCTGCTCAAGCTAGAAATTGACTTTTGGATTATGCCTAGTCCTAGGCAAGGGGAACTGCACACGCCAGAGTAGCATATGGAAAGGCTGTGTCAAAATGAACTGCTTGGGGCCCACCATGGATGCTGTTACATGAAATGAAAGAAGGGAGACAGCTGAAACCCTGGCAGTGAGAGCTGCTCACTGAGCACTTCTGGGGGTGCCTTTCCCAGGGCTTCACTGTGGGCTGGTTGTCTTCTAACCAGGAACTGTCTAAGCCCTGGTCTCAGGCTATGCTGCCTCACAGACGACTGACAAAACAGTGGCCTCCTGAGCAGCCACTTGCTGGGCTGGAGAGTCTGAATCTGCAGCAGCAAGACATGTTTGCACTAGTTTCTAATGGAGTATTTCTGTTCTTTGTCAAGACAAATTGAAGGAAAAGTGGTGGAAATCTCCAGATTACAAGAGATATTCACTGAGAAAGTCTTGCAACAGGTTAGTATAATTTAATACTACAGCAGCAAATACAGCTTGAAGATTTTCTTGGGGGTAGTTTGTTCTTGGTTGCCTACTTGTGAACATGAGATTAATGAATCTTTCATGCAAATGTGAAGGAAAATAATTTCCTTTATTTTCAAATTAAAAATCAAGATATTTACCATTGTTACTTACTAGCATGTACCAGCAACAGAAAATGAGACATTTATGTTAGAATGATCCCTCTGCCTCAGAACTGGTGTCCTGTTAAATGTTATTTAACAGGATCCTTTCTGGAAATGGTGGCGCCTCTTCCAAAAGAGCTGGGAAAAATCAGACAGGTTAGATTTGACTCTAGATAAATGGGAGGCTTCCTACTGATCTTGGTGGTCCCCATTCAGGTTTGTAAAACCATGGATAAAGAAATTACAACTTAATTCTATTACTCTATGCCTTTGCATCAATGATACAAAGATGTTAGTAATAGCAGATTTTACTTTACTTTTGAGTTCTGCTTGTTCTCCCAAGTCTGTGGAAGAGTTTTTTCCCTAACATTCATTACTGTTTCTCAATTTTATTTCTTTTTTAAACAGGAAACTGATATTGACAATATCCATCAATTAGTTGTGGGTGCCACAGAGAATATAAAAGAAGGCAATGAAGACATAAGAGAGGTAATACCTTGAAGTTGTGTGTTAAACTCAGTTGTTTCTCTTAACTTTCAGTTTTTTCCAGGTGTTGCTTTAAACAGCACGTGTGAGCTCGCCCATGGGACTGGTGCAGTGGGTGTTGGGGTGTCAGGACAGGGCTTTGGGAAAACTGTACAAGGTAGCTGAGCTTCTCAATAGTTCACACTTGCTAACCATGATCTGAATAGCTACACAGGGCTGCAGAAATCTGCTTGGCCTCCTCAATTTTTTAAACATGAAGGTCACCTGGCTGGCATTTAAACACCTGTGAAGTTTTTTTAAAAAAAAAGAAGGATGGGGGGGGGCAGAAATTGCAGACTACCAATAAAAGACAGTGCTGAAATGGTTGGAACTGGAGTGAGATGCCGAGTGTTAGCAGAAGAGACTCTTTACCACTGTGAACACTTCTTGCATGCTCCTACTAAACAAATCTCTTCCCCTTTTTTACTAATTAGAAGGAAAGGATGTTTTCTTTTGAGAACTGAGATTTCAATAAAAACTGAGTTCCTAAATTAGGCTACTGTGTAAATGGCTCACTTCTTTGTCCCTCGTGAAAGCACACAGAAAAGGTAGCTCAAGGATGAGTTATCCACTGCTCTGCTCTCCTGAAAAGTGCACCAAACATGGCAAGAACTGAAGCAATATTTTGTGTCACTTTTCACATTTGTATGTAGAACTAAGTTTCCTAAACCATCCTGAGAAACAGTAGGAAACGGTGCTAAAATGAAAAACTTCGTTCCTTACATTAATATTTGTATCACATAACAAAAAACTTCCATATGTAAATCTGAAAAATGAGATCAAAAAGCAGGTCCCTTGCTGGTCTCAGTTTTGGAAAGGAAAATCCAATCTGAGACTGATAGAAGTGACTGAGTTATCTCCAGAGTTGTCCGGAATTTGTTTGTTTGTTTGTTTTTTGTTGTTTTTTCATTTGTTTAAGTCAGATCTTTATTAGAAAGATGAAGGCCTGATTACTTTTAATCACGGAATTTCACTTTTGGAACTTAAAACTAACTTTGAAGCGTGTACTTTTTGATATAGTTCCTAATGTTTGATTGCATGGGATTTTAGTGGTTTTTATTTTTTTCCAAATGTCCAATTTTAAGATTTTGAGTGTGACTGCAGTGTGATAAATCTAAAGAAGTACAGCCAACCTGAGCTGTACTCACCTGAAATTAAGGGCAAATTTTGTTGTTTCTCTTGTGGGAGGGAAGGGTGATGCCGCTAACAGGCATTCTGGGTTGCCATTGTTGCAATTTTGTGTTTACTGGTGATGGTAACAGGGATAACCTTTTCCTCACAGGCCATCAAAAACAATGCTGGATTTAGAGTATGGATCTTATTCTTCCTTGTGATGTGTTCATTCTCCTTGCTTTTCCTGGACTGGTATGATAATTAATTAAACATACTGTTGTCTCCATGCTCTGTCTGTAAATGTTTTGACTTTTTTTCAAAGGAGGGGGGTAGACAGCATACCTACGTATTTTATGCATTTTTTCATACGTCTGTGATGGAAATATTTTCCAATAAATACGTGTGTGCGCATATCCATTAGTACATTCATTTTAAATCCCCTTATCAAGCATAAATCCACAATCCTCTGGAGAACATGAAACTCGTTGAAAGAGCTGTGAAGAAAGCTACAAGCTGGAGCAGAGCTAACAGAAAACAACAAAACTGGTTTTGTCACAGCCACCCACCTGCGATGCGGAAAGTCCAGCTCCCCTCCCAGATCAAGAGAAAACTGTTACTGTGCAAAAGCATCTACACTGTCTCAGGCATTTATTTCATCACACCACTTCAGTACACAGTGATCACTTTGCACATAAATGACCTCTACTTCTAATCCTCTGAAACTACTTGACTCAGAAATCAGCTTGATCTAATGATAGTAATAATGGTAAGGAGTCAACTAAAGAGCTTTACTTGTAGGTGGAAAGAGAGAATACAACAGAAAGAGATTGTGCAATGAAACAGATGTTCTGGGATGCTGGAATAAAGCCAAAGGATAGACAATATTAAAGTCAAACTCTTCAAAGTACTAAAACTGGGAGCAGTTTGTTAACTAAAAAAAGTCTCAAAACCAAGTGTAGGTAAGACTCAATAAACTCTCTCCTGTTAAATCAGAGGAAAAATGGTTTTGACTTCAAGAAGCATAAAGAATCTGTTTCTCCTAGATCGTAAGGCTTACTAATTTTTATTGTTTATTGTTACGAGGAGAAAAAGAACTTGTTTCTCATCAGTATTTACTTGTGCATTGAAGTTTTTATTGTCCTAAATTTAAGGGGAGGAGATGTATTGTGAATCATTTCTATTTAGGACAGTCTTGGGAACAGATCTTTCCATCCTGTCAAATCTGAATGTCCTCTACAAATACTTTGATATGAAATGTGTGTTTTCCTATCTCTCTTCTGAAATGTATATTTCTATACATTTTATGCAACAAGCAGCATCATTCTTATTCCTTACTCTGCACAGAGTGAAAATGTCAAAAGTTACACGTGAATTAATTATATTCAATAAAGCAGATGCCTGTTAGAAAATGCAAACATGGTGTGTTTTAAAGATCTGAACATAAGCTTGATATTTTTAAATGCAAAGAAAAATTTGGCACATAGTTTATTGCTTCTTAGGCATTCCGTATACCATGATGACTTAATAAAAAGCCTTTTACAGCTGCACTGTGTAATGCACATTTCCTGTCAAATCTAGAGCATTGAGTCATAATGGTTATTTTTACTGTGTTGGGATAACAGGCTTCTGCTGGAGAAAAACAGCAGTAGAGCTTGCCACATTTGTTCTACTACAGATCTTGAGAAACAGCCTAGACTGATGTTTTCCCTTAGTTTTTGTACAGACTCTACCAAAAAAAGAGGAACTTTTGACATGTCCACTCTCCCTTGTCCCATTCAAGTTACATGAATAAAAAGGCAACTGGCTTGCCCAGATGCTTCCCACACTTATTTTGTATGTTAAATTAATAAAATGTCTTTCTATAATGTATATTTAAGATTTGTAATAAAAATGAAAACATGATTTCACACAAAGAATAGGTAAGTTTGTAATTACAATGGAACTTTAACGTGCATCCACAATACTATGTTCTTCTACGTCTTTTCCCCTCCCAAGCCATACACAAACAGTTCTACTCTTCACTCTGTTTCACATGGAGCTTTAACAGCCAGTTGTGGTATCTAATACGCTACTGTTTCACTTGTGATGCTCCGTGTCTTAAAAAGTATCAAACTGCAAACCATACATAAACAGAAAGCTCTTTCTAACTAATAAAAAGGGAAAATGTGAATGTAATACAAGAGAAAATTTAGACATTTTACTCCTTCAGCGGTATCCAACAAAGGACATAGTGGACTACATGTACTGTGAATAGGCTTTCTGCCTCTTAAGTATGATCAAAAGATGTCATTTCTCATTAGAACATCCTGAACTGTATATTTTTTACACTATCCTCAACACCCACTGCTAAAACTGCCTGTGTTTTTCCATAATGCCTATCTAGTTTGTGTTTCAGTGCACATCCTTACCAAGATGCTAAAGCCACAGTGGAAATGCAGTTAAATCCTGTTGACAGCAATAAGAAAACATTGAGCATGCCTTGTTGCAGAGAACTTCATTATCACTTACAAAAAACAGTAAAGGAAACGTAAGGAAAAATGCAACCTGACAGTTTCTTTCTCCGTACAAGTCATTACATTACGCCCCGATGTCAGTGCTGACTGTCATTCTTGCTTGAGCCCAAACTAAAGATTACTTACAGCTTTCAGCTAAACAAGAGATCACTCTAGTTATGGCTGGGGTGTTTCAGTTTGCAAAATGACAAAGAATTCAAAAACTTAATAAATTAAGTATCTGTTCAGACAACAGAACACATGATTTATCTAAGGTCCAAGCCCTGAAAATCCAGTGACAAAATCTATCAGTATCCAATAAACTGCAAGAACATATCTAACACTGGATTTTTTTTTTTTAACATTGAAAATGGTGTCAAAGCTCTATAGCAATGCTGATATGCACCTGGGGTTATGCCCATGAATGTTCTGCAGCAAGATTTGTTTTCGTTTTTTTCTTTTTTTTTGCAAAGCAGTATCAGCAAACAGAAGCAATTGCACCATAAACATGAGTAACCTCTAAATTATCCATAATTATATTTAATGAAAAGTTCCTTGAAGTCCCTTAGTTACCTTCAAATGACATAGTTTTAATAATAATTAGCTTATCATACTAAGCTGATTTCTCGGCAGCTTCAGTCTCCTGTTCAGACAATTTCTCTTCTGACAGTACTGTCATCCACGGGGACACGGAGCGCGTGATGGTTTGTTTGGCCAGGTTGTAGTGGTTTATGACTGTGTAAAATTTCCCTCGAGCGCTGGAGTCTTGTTCAGAGTAGTAGTTTTCCAACCCAGCTGGAATGCACTGATTATTCTGAAAAGAAAATCCATTGCTTAGATTTCAGATACAGCTCCCTCCATACACATGAAGCACGTTAGGGTTTTTTTCTCCTTTTCCTTTTAGTCTAAGCCAACAGTCACTTTGTGTGAGTCAAGATGCAACATACAGCAATTAACTACAGTGTTGTCCTGCTGTGTTCAAAATGTTCTTCCCTGCAATCCTTAAACTACTCGTGCATTTGCCAGGAAGACCCATCTGGGTTTATATGCCAGAATAATTAACATACAAGAAATGTACTTGCCTAAAATTATTTTTAAAAGTATTCAGTCTCCAGTTCAAGCCATATTTTGCTGTTTATTCTTGCCCACCAAATTCCAACTGTTTGGTTTACAACTACAGCTGTCTGTATCCTACTGTTAGATTAACTTCAGGCAATTTACCCTGGTGTTTGCAGTCTGAGGGACAGAAATTAATACAGATATATTTGTGCCAAGGTATGAACAGTTTTACAGCCCAGTCGCTAACACATAGAGGGAAAACACTGTGGGTGGCCAAGCGTATGTGCAAGTGTGTACACACATACAAAATACTTCACTCCCGATTGTCAGAAAGATGTAGCCAACAGCCACCTTTTAAAAAGCTCTCTGGAGCTGTGAGACTACATTATTTCATTTCCATAAGAGCACTAAACAGAACCTGCTCGATGCTCAAGAGCTTTGGAAAGTGAAATAGATAATTTAGAGAGTAAAATACAAAGTAGGATCCAAATTTTGCTGTCATCTTAAAAGCCAAAGTAAATGTTTCTGTGCAGCGTGTTTGTCACAGGTATCATCCAGCAACTGTTCCAATGATGGTGCAGGAAGAGCCTATGGAGCAGCTTGTTGCACGGAAGGAAAAAATGATTTGGACATGTACTGTGACCCCCCAGGTTTTGCCCCAGAAGGCCTTGGGGTCTCCCTGCAGGTCCTCTTGCCACACTGGCCAGTCCAGGCAGTCTTGCCTTATACTTCAGTGTGTTAGGGCAGTCACCTGAGCACTTGAATTAACTCTTTGTAAGCTAGAAGTAGCTGCAGCTTGAGGAAAAATACGTTTAGTCATTTCTACTCTGGCTGTCTTAAAAAGAAATAGGATATTCAGTCTTCCTGCTTCCAGCACCAGAGGACTAAAATTTATAATACTACAGCACAGCAGCTTTGAACTGCTATCGTTCTCCTACTCAGCAAACAAAATTTCATATTGGGAATTTCTCAGCAGAAAAACACATGCAAAAATTCCATGGGTTTTAGGACCAGATGCTACCTTAAAAGTGCTCATTTAATTCTGAGTTGACTTTTGTCCATGTCGAAAAAAAAAAAAAAAAGAGGCATAAATAAGCACCAGTAACAACAGCTTCAAATGGGTTTAAGTCATAAAGCAAAAGATGGGTGAAGACCCAGCAGAAAGTCTTGGCTTAATACAAATTCTGCTTCCTAAAAAGGCTAGCATGAAAAAAATCATCAAAAGGTACAAAAGAAGAAAGGAATACTTGCCAAAACAAGAGGCCCACAGCTAGTCTTACAACCTGCCTGCCCCTGATGAAGTCAGTCGCGTGGCACATGCGATGGCTCAGAGATGCCTCGCTGTCACACAACCAACAGCCCTCCCACAGAGTCAGCACCTCACTGGCTCGAACCTGCGGGTGTGACAGAAGCCTCAAAGTGTGTCAGACTCAGTGCCCAGAGTTACCACAGCCACCCTGGTTCCCTTTATCTGTGATCTCTTGTCAAGGCAGCAGCCAGGGCAAGTCTCCCTCAGTTTTGCTGAAGTAGCAGCACAAAGCAGGCAGGATTTTAACCCTGGCTAAACAGCACTGGTGTCCGTCCAGCACTGTAAGCCAACAGAGGCTTTCCCATGCTCATAATCAATGTATTTGCCAGCTGCAAGACTGGGACCTAGATTTATAAAAACATAATCCAGGAATATGGAATAGAGCTATTTCATATGCATATTCATGTACATCTTCTGGAAGTATTATCCATGTTTTATCTGGGATAACTGACACTACTTCTGATGTGATAAAATGACTAAGAAGTACATAGACATAGACATATTTGTAGTGATTATTTCGCCTAGTCATAGGATGTAATCACAATTCTAAATATTTAAGATGGGGAAAGGAACACAATCCATTGAACTAATGAAATCTGCCAAGGAAATTCAAGCAAATATAATTATTAGAGCTGAAGACAAGCCAAGATTACTGACAGTCTGAAAAAAAAGCTACAGAATCTTGTGTTGTCTTCAGAAGCAATTTGCTTTGTAGCAGGCAAAAATGACTCAGTTAGGTTGGGAGGGTTTTTTGGGGGGAGGGTGGGGAGGGCTTGTAGTCACAAACATGGAAAACATCTGACAGAAGAGCCTAAAGAAACACACATCAGTTTCCCTCTTGACTGCATTTTTGCTCCCAGGATTTCATGCTTCTAGAAGAGATGGGAAAACCTCTCCTTTTACTCTTTGCCCCTTGTGTACTGCCCAAGGACAGCCCCTTGGCTTGGTTCCCAGTCAAATCAAGCCATGCAGCACTCAGTGACTGAGTAATGGAGACTGCTGCTGATTCTTACCCTGCCACTTGCCTGAGACTTTCAGCTATGTAGAACATTTACTTCCATCCTTTTTATTTGTTTCCATGGTTCCCAGGTGAGAGAAGTAAGAAGGAAGGCCATGAGGAGAAACTGGGATGCTCCAGAGTGACTTGCTAGTCTTTTCTTTTTTTCACAACCCTTCTATTTTGGAAATTAGTTACAGGTTATGGCCTTGGATGCCAGAGAAAACCCAGAGATTGCCAGTCTATATCTGGCTGAATTAAGATGATTCCTTTTGTTCCTTTGACATGAAGACCCCAGTGGTATTCACTTATAAATAGTATCTTCTGTCACGTTAACTTTGCTGGGTCAGTAATTCCCGATTTAACAGATGATGGTGTGGTCTTCAATGCACTGAAATGACTTTGCTGTACTGTCCACGAGTCTGACAGAACACAGGTGCTTTGGCAACAAAAGCTGAAGGGTAACAGACAGGGTACAGAACATACTGAAACCCTGGGGAAATTCGTCAGGATGTAAGTGCACTCAGGTTTTTGCAGTGAGTCTCACCAATAGGTTCTGATGAGTGCTCCAGAGAACTAATCTGCACAGCAGCAGTGCTAGGGCTGTCTCAGAAAGCTTAAGCAAGCACAGAAATAAGATTGCTGTACAAAGGAAAATGAGCACCTTTTTAAGCACACCTTCATGCCCTGGAGGCGTAGTACAGCAGAAGCCTTTGGAACTGCTCCATCTATGAGAGCATCAAAGCAGAGAAGAGTGAGTCTGACTCAGAGCTGTGGTTAGCTCAGCCTTTATGCAGAGATTCCTGCAGTACCAGGCTTCCTGAGGCAGGCACACCTTTGGCCTTAACCAGGAAATCACCTCAGCATCTGAAACCTGGGAACATCCAGGCCAGAGAATGTTGTTGAGCCCACCTGAAGCATGAAGCCAGTCCACAGAGACACTGGTCACAAGGTGACAGACTTCATGTTTCCTGGGACATCTGTGCCAAGCTATGCCATCACGGATCATGGACTCTCCCCAAAAGAGATGCAAATGCAAATAAATACAAAGTCATCTTAACAGTGGTAGTTTTCAGGCCTTGTGCCATTTGCCGACATCCTCATCCTGTAGAACTCTTTTAAAAAAGAGTTACATGACCAAAGATGCTGTGTCTCCTGGCATTATGCCATCAAGCAGCTGGAAACAAAACACCAGCTCCAAGAAAACCACCAGGAGAGTAACCATGATGCAGCCCTGTGCATGTGCTGCTGCACCTTAAAAACAGAGCATGAGCTATGGGACGTTCTGCCTAACTTCTGTCCCAAACACAGGACCCAAAAGAGAGAAACACAACCAGACTCTGGTCACAGGGCAACTGAAATATAGCTAAGAAAGTGTTCTTTCCTTAAATATTTGTGACACTGGCAAGAAAAGCCAAAAGAAGCCAGAAAGCTGCAACTCAAAGGAGAGAACAACTCTGTGTGAAAGGAGGCAGAAACAGGAGACTGTTGCTAGACTTATAAAGGAACACGTAACTGGCCGTTCCTGTCAAGTCAGGATCACATCAAGACAGGCTTGAAAGGAACATACAGTCCATATTCCAAACTGCTGAATGCCAAGAGAAAGCTTAGGGAAAAAAAATGCCTATTGTCCCCTGAGACATGAACACAGGGGGGTTTCAGTGCCTGAGACAACACAAAAAGCCAACAGCAGAACCAAAAGCTGGATCTCCTGAGTTACAGCCAAGTATTCTAACCACAGTATCTTTTGCCCTTGAACAAAGGGAAAGCAGTAACCCACTGAATGCTTGAACCTAAATTAATCCAGAAGGGCTTCACTGATTATAATTTTGGACTAGATTCTTGTAAGATATATTTATGTGCCTGAAGTGACAGATATAATCCTGAGCAGGATTGTTGAGGAGTGCTGAGGCAGCCATCCCTTCTTAAATCCTTTTGAAGTTCATACGGGGTACCCATTTGATTCATTACGTGACTAAATATTATTAAAAAATTAAAAGGAAGAATGCCATTATCACTGCTACTTTTCTTACCTAATTACAGCAAGTTCAACTCTGCTAAATTTACAACTGGGAAATCAATGTTACTTTTCTGACTTTCAGCCCAGGTCATAGCACAGGAGCCAGCACTACCATCTCACACAAATAAAGTGAGCCCAGCCTCCCTTTTGGTTAGAACCAGTATTTTTTCCAATAAATGTGTTTTCCCTTTTTTGGCATCACTTTTGGCAGTAGGGCTCGGAGGTCGCTGTTCTAGAACAAGAAGTTCTTCCTACAAAAATAACCCTGAAGTAACTCTACTACTCTTAATGAGAACATCACTCTACTGTTTCTTTGACACATATTCCAGATTATTTTTTCTCCACATTTTACCATTTTCTTATTTCCTAAGACACAGTAATTTGGAGGAACGTGCAACATTAAACCATATGACCCATAAATGAGGGCTTTGTCCAGACAACTGCAGGTGAAGCAAGTCTGAAGGACACCAGTGTTTGGACTTTTGCTATATTTTCAATGTTGAAAGCATTAGCAAAATAGCACTGTTAATATTGTGCAATAGTGCAACCTTAATTATAAAATACCAAGAAAAAGCATAGCAGGAAGCACACTAACCCATGAAAAGAAACACCAAATCTGTGCAATACAGCATGACTTAATCAAGGTTATGCCTAAAACAACACAGAATATTACATACTCTGCTGTTTTTCTAGAAGGGGGATGCAATTTACCTTGAAAACAAATCCTTCTGGACAGGTATGATCATACTTGTAAACCTTGTAGACTACCAGAAATACAACACACGTTAAGAACGCAAGGGCAAAAAGGACCAGCACAGTTACCTGTAAAGAAAAATAAAACATGCTTATGTTAGTAATGCACTGCTTATTCTATTGCTGCTTGTTACTGCAGGCAGCAGAAGTCAGCTGTGAATGCACTTTACAGTAAAATCAAGCAAAGGATAAAACCAGCTGCTTAATTATTGAGGGAGAACAGGGAAGCAGCGCATAAGTGCTTCTACCCTGCCCTTCTCAGAGAAGAGGATCATCTGGTCAGTGGCCCGTTGCCTCTGTACTGCAAGGCTTTTTTTGATTGCATTTCTGTTCAAGGCACACGAGGCCAGGATACACCAAGGTAGCTTGTGTCTGCTGTTTTTTCAGTATGTGGATGATGTAAGTCTAAGTCTAGTTTATGTCAGCTGATAAGCATGTTTGTTTTCCCTCTGCCTGTCCAAGAATGCAGTCAGGTGACAGTAAGTTAGCACAGGTGTCATCCAGAGGTGACTCCTGCAGAGCATGGAGAAAGTAATGTCTGCCCTCTCTTGTTAGGATCAGAGTTTGCTGCACCTGCTCTGAACTTAGGGATAGTTACACCAGTAGTCTGCATTCTTGGTTGCTCAACGCTCCTTAATTTATAGGTTGAAGCAGTACTGCTTCATTACACAGAGACTGCACAGGAGCAGTTCACTGCCAGATCCGTAAGGGATACACCACGTTCAACGCTGGGCTGGCCTCCAGGAGCTGTGTGGCACCTCTTTCCACAGTGCTCACAGAGAAGCCATTGCAGACAGCCTCGCATGGCTTTTCACCATGTCCTTCAGGACCTCTCTGCCCCTGAACTTGGGCTGCAGAGAAGTCCAAGACCTTAAGACAAATCTGAAATCAGCATCAGTATCAAGCTAACCTTTCCCAGGTACAGACTGAGCAGCTGGAGACCAGCAGCCTTCTGGCGTGACACAAGACAGAATTACCTTTCGAATTACATCACCCATTGATGAGCAAAAGCACAAAATTTTGTCCAGCAGTTACAGTGCAAAGCTCTCTAATTCAGACCCATTTTTGTGGAAGGTGTGAGCTGAGCAAATAGCATTCATCACCTGGGAGAGTATCCCAGATGTGTTTTTATTATTTTAAAACTTCTACACAAATAAGTAGGTCATGGAGATAACACAGTAAGAGTGACTGAGATTAATTTTCTTTTTGGCAAGTTAGAAAGAAGTAGGCATGTGCTACAGCATAAGAAACAGTAATAAACAGAAACAAACAAGATGATATGATTCATTTTTTAAAACAAAGCATAATATGATCTAAATTTTAAGGTAAGATGAATAAACCAGCTATATATACCTCCTGAAAAGAGAACTTAGGCATATCAGGGTCAACTAATTGAAACAAGAATAATCTGGTATTTGAAAAAGCAAAAACAACAAAAAATTGTAGCTTTGCCTCTTGGTAAAAACGACCACCACATACCCCCTTTATGGTAAACCTCTGAACTAACAGAGTTTGCAACACTGCAAACTGTGTGTGGCAGTGGTATTAGGACATTTCAGGACTGCAATAAAGTTAAGGGACTTCTCATCCTGTGAAAGCAAATTTCATCATGGGCAGACAACAGCAAGTGCTATATTTCCTGGCTGAAACAAGGTTGAGGAGTATTGAGTGTTGCTGAAGCCAAGGATTTAGTAAGGATTTTTGATAGAAAGAAAATAAGCAAAAAAAAAAAGAAGGCTGGAGTAGAGGCAAGGAGACCTGCAGATCAAAAAGTAATTTAGCAGAAGAAATGGAAATTTTAATGTAACAATGCCAATTGAAATGAGACTTGGAGCAAAGGACCTTTCTGGTTAATAGCAACATGTTCGGTTTCTCAACAGTCACTGGATTACAAAAGAAAAAGGAATCACATTTCTTAATTACCCTCTGAAAACTTCACATTGACAAGAATTTTCATATCTAATTAGTCTTTCTCCAAGTTTATTACTTGTTTGCATACACAAAAGTTAACACGGATAGCTCACTCTGTCTTGCCAACCTCGTATGCTTACATCTCCCATGCCTCAGTATGTCCTGCATGAATCCAAGAGACAAAGTACATTTTCACCTTCCTTTCTGGTCATTCCCTGGGGCCCAGTTTAATAACAACCAACATAACAGACACACGTCCCCATTCCTGGCCCAGCTATGCCCTAGCTCAGCCCTTCTGATAGGTTTTGAATCAGGCTTCTGGCTCCACACAGCCCTCAGCAAAGGCTGCTCTCCTCAGGAGCACAGGCCTGTGACACGGAGCCCGGGCATCAGGCAGAACAATTGCTATGGCACAGATCAACTCAGCTCATGCTTGTCTCCACCACAGATAGGAGCTAAGAGTTTAAAATGTTTTGAAAAATATTCTCAAGGCTCAGAAGTATTTTAACCATATTTCCTGGCCCTTCTACTAGCAGCCAGTAGTAGAATTGTAACATTATTTCCCGGCTGTAACCATTCTGACAAAAAGATGAGGTCTCAGGAACATACTGAGACAACATACTAACAAGCTATTTTGTAACTGAAACGAAATATTAAGACAATAAAAAAAACCCCTATATTTCCACAATCACTGCAGGATCACTTTTCAAAGCTTCAAAACTGCTCTGAGAAGCAACTGTTTTTTAAAAGAAGATAAAAGCCCAGTGTTGTGCTGATTGCTGGAGCCTGGCAGGTTGCAGAGCCACAGCCTCAGGGGTGATTTGCTGAGACCTGTTTTCAGTGACAGTGTGGAGCTGTGAGTTCTCACTGCTTGTACAAGGTCTTCCATTGCCACACGGTAAGCCATGGGAAGAGTTCTCAGGGGTCCTGCTTCAAAAATCTCACAGAATTTTTCTCTCTCACTTACTGTATTTCCTAATGTTACTAATTTTGGTATTAACATGTAAATTTTTACTCTCATTATCTCCAATGATTTGCAATCACACTCCATTTGCAAATCCCTAATCAAGTAAGCTCTTGTCTCCTTCCTATTAGGAGAGAAGCTCCCTTCTTTACCATCCTTCAGGATACAAGTAACTTCTATTTAAGGACGGTTGCAGATGCGAACGGCACAGATGGAATCTAGTGATGGATTTCTTTCCAAGGTGATTGCCATCACCTGTTAATCCAGCCCACGTCTCCCTTTTAAGTTGAAAATCCTTCCCTTTTTTCTAATAGCCATTTTTCTTCACTCTCATAATAACCCACCACTGATAGTCCACAATGGTCATATCCCCATATTCACTTCTGAGCCTGAGGCAGTCAGCTTCTCTCCCTGGCCACTAACACAGTGCAACCTGTGTGCTTCACCTTCTGAGCCCTGTCCTCCCAGACGCCTTTCAGAAATAAAAGCACAAAGGAATAGGGGGCAACAAGCTGCTCTTCAGACCACGAGCAGCCCCAAAGCTGCCATTTTATTGCCTTCTTCCACAGCAACTTTGCACACTTGCCATAAACTAAAGTTACTCTCTTCTTCCTACCAACACACTACTCAGAATTTGCCCTGTTCCTCAGGCAGGAGTGCATGCAGTGCGTGCACAACCACCACTTCCCTTCTTCTGGAAGGAAATCTTGAATCTCCTTTTTGTGGTAGCCAGCTGGCAATGCAGGACCCCACACAGTACAAGCAGAAGTCTTGTGAATTACTGTGATCATTCACTGCCATGTACATCCTGCAGAACTCCAAGGTGACTGTCACATCTCAAGAGTGATGGGCTTTTAAAATACTTGTCTTGAAATAACTATAAGATAGGACAAACAACCATTTCTTTTACCTAGGAATTCAAAGTGCGATTTTGCTTTCATCTTGAGTGTGACATTTAGAGTTAGTTTTAAGGGGATCTGGCAGCAAAACGAAGTGAACAGAGAAGATGACAAGATATTATGTATGTGGCAGATTTTTGAATAGATTGTAAGTGAAGAGCAGAAGAAGGACAACGTCTAGCCAGAAGCCATTAGAGTAATCGAAATGAGAGATGACTAATGAATGAACTAAGCATACCCACAGCAAAAAACCTGTCTTCAGACTCTGTAAGCAGTTAGCTGAACAAATGAAACTCACCATATCTGACAACTACACTAGCATGTAAACAGCTTGTGATAAGGCCTTTACCATAAGATCTAGCAGATCTTTCCCATCAGTCCATGCTACTTTGCCTCAGCTGCGAAACACTGCAAGCTGTACTTTCTCTGCCTGGCTACTGCAATCTCCTCCTTCCTCACTCCACTAATGTTCATTTGGACTCCCTTTTTAATCAAGCTGGATAATACTACAGCAAAATTCATCAATTGCACCAACAGTGCCTGCTTCTCTTCACACCCTTTCCTGGTCACGTTTCAAGGCATGCACAAGTCCACCCTTTTTGCTCCTCTCAGCTCCATCCATTTTGCTGTCTGTTTTATCCTACTGTCCCACTAAGGCCTGAGTACCATCCATTTCTCCTCTGGCTTCACCTCTACTTGTCTAACGCCTCCTCTCGCCTGAAGTTCTTTCATTAAGCCACTCATACTGTGCTGCTCTGCACCACGCCTTCCTTCATGCTTTTCCTTCCGTCAGCACACAAACCCATGTAGAAGCATTCCTCTTATTAGAAGTGGAACTAAAGTGGAACTAACAAGATATGCAATGATTTTCACTGCTCAGTCTCTGGCACTTGGTCACATCTCATCTCTGCTGTACATCAATGCATTATCTATTTCAACTGCAGCCTTTTGGGAACACAACTTTCATTTCTGATCTGCCTGTAAAGTGCGAGGCACAGACTTGCTGCCAGCACTGAACAAGAAGAGTGAAAACATACACTTATAGAGCACCTTTCATATGAAGTGATTTATAGCCAATTAATGCTTTGCTCACCAGTAAAATGCAGAGACCTCTGGGGTGAAATACAGCAACTCTGTGCAACCACTTAGGACAGGAAATTAAGATTATTGCTATCCAATTTAAACTACAAGAGAATTTTAGGCAGACGGCCTGTAATTACAATAGATTGTGTCTGGCTACATCCCACAGACAAAAATTCGTAAAACATTGCATTGACTTTCCTGCTAATGGCCGTGACCTCCATTTCACCTCTCGCCACTAAAATCCTGTATCTCCAGCTACACAATGCCCTCTACCAGCACGTTAGAGAACACAAAAATCAGCTTTGCACTTATCACTGCTTTTGCAAAATTATGTCCTTGTTTGCTATTACCTCAGCCTGTCCCTGGAAGTTTAAATGAAAAACATGTCTAAAACAACACACTCAAGGATTAAGAAATGTTCACCTTGTGGGAAACGGCAATGTGAAAGAAAAAAAGGAACATTTACATCTATACATGCAATATTTGACTGGTATTCATTTACAGAGCAATGCAAGTTACGCAGAAGGCCCTGGTACAATGTGCTGTATTTGCTATGGGAATATACAGGATGACCAGTGACTCCAAAAGACAACCAGGTGCCTTGTTTCAGAAGAGTATTTCTAACATTACATGTCATGTTTAGCTGTATGACTGGTATCCATCTATTAAACTCAACTGCTTCACCACAGCATTCCCATCAAAACTTTGTGCTCAAAGAGGATGATAGTTTTGGGGCAGGTTGTACAGAAAAAGCAGGATAAATCAAAACACTGTCCTTCTCAAACAGAAATGACAAAGGGGAGGAGAGAACTGTCTTGGATGCTTACCTGAAGATGACTGGGAGTAGTAGCAAAAAAGGCAGGCAGGAGGCATTCATGAGGACAGTAACAGAAAAGAAGCTACAGAACCAGAGCTTATTAACAGCGACAGTGCAAGACAACAGGACCGGTATGCAAGGGAATTGATTAATGAAACCTGAGGGACACAGCGTTAGACAAAAACAGGTTAACAAGGCACTGGCCTTGAGATCCTAGAACTGCAGCTTAACTCAGTTGTTCCTGACAATGTTCCTGTCATCTTCCATCACAAGACACCATATATTGTGTTTCTTAACAACAGGGATCTGAGGAAGCAGTTCAAGAAACCCTGTGGCACCAAGCTAAGAACCTTACTACCTTTCCATACAAACCCAGAAAATATTACTGAGGCCAGGAAAAAGACTGCGTAATGTTATTACAGAAGAGGAAAGGTTATTTAAGTGGTACATCTGGAGAGATCCAAAACATCTTCTGTGTCACCAGTGTGTGACTGGTTGTGTTCCAGTAAAAGGATTTCTAATGGAGACAGTGGCAGAGGACACCTGACATATAGCAGGGGAGCTGTGTTAAGCATCCACTTTACTTAAATCTTCCAGCTCTCACTATAAAATTCCTTTCAACCAAAAATTTAGCAGGAGGATTGTCAATGTCATATCAGAGAATATCAAACATAAAAAAAAGGAAAAATGACAGTTGCCATGCAGTGCCTTTACTTACATCAATTATTTAAAAATAATAGTTACATTGAAAGAACCACCTCCTTTTTCTTATTTGAAGTAGTAATGAAAAAATTTAAAGCCTGCCAAAGACTTATACTTGTGAGCAACTTCAATCCTGTGAATAGTTCCACTGGAGGAACAGAACTGCTAATGACTGTAAGTACCTGTCACTCTTCCAGCACTAAGTGACAGACACAGAATATACTTAAGGAAGTGATACCTGTACAGGAATCAGTTGACATCTCAGGCTCTTAAGAGACTTTTAAAGCAGGAGCAAAGAGCTACTCAACACACAAAGTAATCACACAGCAACAAAGAGAGAACTGTTTTCCTTGTTTCTGATTATTTTTGCAGCAATAATAATGGCATTACTAAGAAGAGGTACAAAAGTGTTGAGGCAGAAACACGTGTTTGAAGGATGCCCTTTTTAAGATGGGAAAATACCCCGAACAGTTAGATGTATGTTGCACACATTTTTGCAGTCTTAAAGTGACCGGGTAAAGCTGTGAGAACTGATCTTGAAATTCCAATTGCTCTTCCATAACCTCATGCAGACATTTCAACAGCTGCTTGCTACTTGATAGTACACGGTTTGCACGGTCTTAGCACAGAGATAAGCTTGAGGCTTTGGCTCTGCACTTAGATGGATGTAGAGATGTCAAGGATAAAGTCAGAAGAACTAAACTGCCTTTGAACAGAAACAAAAGGCTGAAGGCATATCACAGCTTGGGTTGATTTAAGGGCTTGAAATTTATTATGAAAAATCAGTGTTTGCTTTCAAAATACCTCTAAATGTTCTTTATTGAGGTTTTCTCAAAGACAGAAAAAAATGTCATGCTGTGATACAGCAGGTTTTTTTAAATGGGCGTGTTTGTACACAACTGCCAGCTGTAGCCCAATCAGTGGGTGCTGGAGTAGACATCCCACTACAAAATCCAACTGGAGGTTGTGAAAACACTGCTCTGCCAACGGGGGAGGCAAAGGTTTGGCCTTGGGTAACTCATACCATCAATTTTCTTCTGCCGTAACTTCCTTCTATGTCCTGATTCACAAGGCTCCTTTGAAATTACTTTTCCAGCCTTGTGTTACTCTGTACAGTGGACAATTTACAAGAGATAAAAATCTGCCTCCTTCAAAGTTGCTTTCCAGATGTGAAGAACCAACTCCCCACATCAGCCTACACTGTTCAAAGAACAAAAGCAAGACTTCTGTTGCTGTATGGGAAATAATCTTCAGTAAAAAATCACATCTTCCTTGGTGTGGTTAGTGCCATAAAAATAAATTAAGACAACAGGGTTCTCAGAATCAGGATATCTTCACATTCTTCTGAGAGATTCTGATTTGAATTCAGAATGTGGTTTCATATAGGAAAATTATACTTGCAGTTTTCTTGGTCAACATTCTCAGCTCCGTTATAATAACTGTGGTAATGTGAATTGAATGCAGAAAAATACATTTTATAATTGATTATTCACCAGGTGCTAAAACACCAAATGATCTACATGACATATGCGCATGCTGGAGTGACTTCATTTGTTATAATGTGTGACTTCTGAAGAAGAACAGCTTTAGATGATCTGCACTGCTGAATCCCAAAAATGCAATCTGCTTTGTCATTATTTAAGAAGTACATCCTAGAATACACATGTGAATTATTTGTAAATGACTGACTGACTTGCTTTATTTTTAGCACAACATTTGGGCTGTGTCTTGTGGCAAGCTTGTGCATCAGTGATGTACAATACTGAAGTCATTAAAACAGCATCTGAAAGTTTTTTCATGAACACAAGCCAAAGTCAATATCTCACCAGTTAAATAATGCATTTCATAATTATAGCAAATATTTAATTTTCAAACAAATATCTTTTTGCTCTCTCACAATCAACAGCAGAAGTTAACATGATGGTTCACAATTAATAAGGACCCAGGAGAAAACCTCACACAATCAGTACTTTTCATCTACATATTTATGAAATGTTATCAATTATTCATGTCATATTTACTACTGGGAGTGGTGAATACGACAATCATCCCCGCTGGAGAACTAGTCAGTTTTCTTTAAAATGTTGCAAGCGGCGTAATTCAATTCTAAAATAGTTATATGGAGATTAAGGGACATTTTTAGGACCTGAATGTTCTGCATGAACATTGTTTTCAATTAACCGAACCACAGTTTTCCTAATTGATCAATCCCCACACTCTTCTTTAGAAACCTAGACTTACAGCCACAATGTGAATCACCCTGCAATTCCCAAGAGATACCAAATCTTACAGAAACCTTTCTCTGATGCAGTAGTTACCTAGCAGCAAAACCTAGCAACCCTGTAGTATGAGATTAATCCCAGAGAGATCATCATAAAGTAATATCTAAAAGATATTTTATTTAAGTATGCCTATCCAAAGGTATATAAAAATGCAATGCAAAAATCCTCAGGCTTTTAACTGTTCAGCTATACAGATTAGAAAAGACTACCCGACAGCATGACAAGCTATTTATTTGTTTTCAGCAGGGTCTCATTTGCTCAGCTCTCCCAAGAAAGACAGAAAAAACCCCCCAGATTTACAAAAGGATGCACAAACCTTTTAGATGTGACTAAGATATTCAAAACCCTTCCTTAGTTACAATTTAATGTTCCAGTAATGAAATCCCTTAGGCCCTACTGCTAAACCATAAGTGCAAAATTCTTCAGGTATAGGCTCTGCTCAGCTGCTTGGAACCAAAGTCCTAGCAGGGCACTCAAACAAAAACCTTGCTCTCCTTTCTCTTCTACAGCATAGTAAGCATTTTCCAGTCACCTTAGTGTGACCAGGACACGCACAAAGACAGACATAAACTCTCCTTGTTCTGAGCTGGCCATTTGCATTTACCCCACCCACACCTGAGAGGAAGGGGATTACTCTCAGGGACTGGTACTTTGGTGCCAGGAGGATAAAGAGAGAATGTTAGTCAGAATGTAGCATTTTCCCTGAGGGATGGGACGTCCTTGCCCCAAATCAAGGAATAGGAAAAGCTGGAACTAGGTTTCTTACCTCCTCAGTAAAACCCGTAACATCTCCTCTTGGCTGTCTGGGGTGGTTCCCCACACAGCTGACTGGGAACCTACGTGCTTCACTGTATGGCTGAAGACTCCACCAGGTGAATGGCACTGAGAACGTTTGTCGCAGCAACACTCTGCAAAGTTCCTTTCCAAATATAGTCTAATCCCTCCTTGAGCCTTCACTTTGTTTGTTTAGCATGCTCTGATTCCACTGCGAGCTGCATATACACTTCTGAAGGTCAGCTTGGGTCTGGGCAGCTTTTAGAGCACTGCTCAGGCACAACAGTACCAAAATCTCGGGGTGTGCCCTAAAACTCCTATCATGCAGACAGAGTTTAGAACTGTGCAATAGAAAGAGAATCCACACCTTTACTGAAGCTCTGTGTTTTCCCCTCATACTAAATGTTAGACTTTGCAAAGGTATTTGTACTTGTGCATTGAAGAGTGTGGTTGCCTACTGCTTAAAAATGCTTTGGCATCCTTGGGTAAGATGCCAAATTAAAAGCACCTAAAAGCTGCAGTCTTCCTTTGTTAAAAGAATAGAGGAGCTTGAGCTGAAGTGCCAACTTTCCTGCTTTGCTTTAATTACACAGAACAAGAAAAACTATTCTCCAGTGGGAAGGGGGAAAGGTAATTCAAGCCTTGCACCAGTTAAGCTCTCAGGTTTCCTATGGGACTAATGAAGGGAGCGATAAGGGTGTGGACACTAAAGAATAAATCTGAGTCAGATTCTTGCTGAACCGCCATCTGACAGTAACAGTTGTCACCAAACCGTAAGATTAAACTGGACCAGGAAAACTGATAGTAAAGAGCTCTGGTAGATATCCCTGGGCTGCCAAGTCATATATTTAACTATAAAAAAATACATAATGGACTATGACAGTGCTTTTAAGAGAATGGTTCGGCCACAGTGATCAATAAGAAGCCAAAAAGAAAATAAATGTTCTGGTGGTTCTTGTCCTTTAACATAACCAGGAGCTTTATCCACGCCACGAGCCCTCCCTGTGTGCAGCCCACACACGCCCTGGCAAGCCACATTCTGAAACCCACACACTGACAGAAACGCCTTCAGAATTCACCTGCCAGTGAGGGATTACAACCAATAATGCTGCAAGATTTGATTTTGCTTCTAATTGTTAAGTACAGAACTATTATAACATTGAATTTATTTTTCTCATGTCCAGCTATAGCCACAACAGGCAGCCTGTTACAGCCAGTTCTAACTACAATCAGCAATTGATTTTAAGCACTTCTGCGAACACAACTGAGTCATTAACATCTTCAGATAGCACTGCTTACCTTAAATCTTTCTGAAACCCCTTCAGTGATGCTGATTGTGAATTCAGCTATTTTCGGAGTACGGAACTTTCCCTTCTTGCGATCAGGTTCATATTCTGTTTTTGTTTTGACCACAACCTTTAAGAAAAAGAATCAATCACAAAACTATCAACTAAAGCTGGCCACAAAACTCTTAATTATTCTCTAACTCTTCTTTTATCTCCTTACAAGCACATCTAGCACCATATTTTCCCCTCCCCACTTTGTGTAATTCTTCTTTGAAAGCTCTAAATTATTACTTATTTTTTCCAGCATATCAATCATCAACTAACTTACCTCTCAAAGTGGTTTCGACAGACCTACAGGAAGACTTGTTATTCAACAGTTTCACAAAGGTTCAGTTTTTTCACCTGTGGTGATACTGTGCTGTTATACTAGGCAAGGATAGGTCAAATCCAAATCATGGACCTTCCCACTTTGTATCGTTTGAAAATAGCCACCTCCATTTGCTTCAGGAAATTCCATTAATGGGATTTCAATCTGGAGACCAACAGATGACTATTGAAGAGTACCCATAAAAATCTTGCAGATGATGATGCCATGTTCTTTGACGGCAGGATTTTGAGTTTAAAAAAAAAAGGGAAATAACCCATGTAGTCTAGTTGCTATTCACCATGTGACAGACTATGGCCCTTGGCACTCTTATTTTTAACATCTAATTTCTGAATTATCAGCTGCAAGCAGCAAGATGCACACGAACCCTTGTGTTAATGAGATTTCTTCAAACACCCAAGGCTCTTCAGTTTATTCCTTGCTATGAACTACTGCCCCAAGCTGCACAATTTAGCACCTTACCTGTATTCCCAAAATATTCATTACGTCAGTCGTATCTCTAGTGTTCTCCTAGGCATTCTAATCATACAAAATTTTCACATACCTAACCTATTTGCCTCATTTTTGTCTTCTGCATTTTTCAGGCTCTTTTTCCAAGTACTGTTCTCAAGCTAGGGTGCAGTTTATTGTACTGATGGTGCTATTACAATTTGCTCAATTTCCTCTGTTTTTCCAAGGAATAAATATCTATTCTTTTAGATTTTTGAGAATAAAATTCTATCTTTAGCACAGCCCGCGGTATTAATAGCAAATACATTATCACAGAAAGAGCTGGGTTGGAAGGGACCTCAAAGATTGTCTTGTTCCAAACCCATGCCATGGGTAGGGACCCCTTCCACTAGACCAGGCTGCTCAGAGCTGCATCCAGCCTGGCCTTGAACACCTCCAGGGATGGGGCATCCTCAGCTTCTCTGGGCAACCTGTGCCAGGGCCTCACCACCCTCACACTGAAGCTACTCTCAGTTTAAAGCCATTCCCCCTTGTCCTGTCACTACATGCCCTTGTAAAAAGACTCCCACCATCTTTCTGAAATTAAGACTGTGACACTTCAGGTAGCCAGACACCGAAATGACAAGTTTTGGGTTCCCTTCTTCTCACTTCCCTGAATGGTACCAAGAATGTGTAACTGTACCTCGACTCAGTACCATAAAGTTTATGAAACACTTTGACAGTATTACACATATTTGTTCAGGACATAAGTTTAAAAACTACTTACCTATTTTCAGCTATAATTAGTAAGACAGTAGTTATTACCTACTTAACTTTATAGCTACCCAACAGCATAATGGAAGTTAACTGCCTGATGATTTCTGGAATGCTTTTTAACATTTTAGTTCCCTTCCTCCCCCTTTATGTTGCATAATCTCAGGCAACTCAAATCACATTCAGCTGACACTGAATGTACAGTTCTAACTGCTTGGTTATGTAATGTCTTCTTTTGTTTAACATATCTAAATATGAATTTAAATCACTTCATCCCTTTAATTTAGAAACTGTCAAAATCATCAAATCCTTAGCGCTGTAGTCACTACTGTTCAAGAAGTTATGCTTCACTGCCATGCTGGAGCCTTGCAAGTGAATAATAAGCATAGATATATGAAGTATGTACTCCTATTCATTATACATGAGTGTCTGCATACTTCAGAATTTGATCTGTGCGTCAATCTTTTCTTAATACTGTTTCTTTTTTTCACATCAGTTGCTCTGCTCTTGCCTTTGAGTCTGTAGCAACCAGTAAAGAGACACTGACATGACTAACCAGTTACAGGATGCCAACAGGACCAATAAATTCATGTATTTAATTTTCCCCCTCTATGTTTGCAAAAGGAAAAAAAAAAGCTAATATACAATTGGACAGTGGAGAGTAGAAGAACCCATCAAATATTCCTGTATTTAAGCTTCTAGCTTAGCTGGACATTTGCTTTCGTTCAAGGCAAATGCCACCCAGGTGGGAGGAGTTCTGCCCCATTCTAGTAGGAGCAGCGGGGCTGGCACAGAACCCCCTGGACTCACTACAGAGGCTCTGCTCAGGTTAAACCTATTACCATGCAGATCCCTTGTTCAGACTTCTGCTTAGCAGTGCAGGAACAGAACAAATTCCTTTGGTCATTGGTCCTTGGTAATCGGTTCTATCCAGTCACCAGTTGGCAGATGTAGCAGACACGGTAAGACTTAACTTGTTCTAAAGCCTCAGGGTGCGATTTTGTCCTCAGTTACAAGATTTACACCCATGTAACTGAGGGCATAAAATGGACCCTCAGGCTCCTGAACAGCTGTTATGGCTTATTGCATTTATATCTGCCAACTGGTCACCACACAACACAGAATGGTGTTGATAGCAATTAAAATGGAGGTCACACATTTATTCGTATTGCCTACAAGCAACACTCTACCAAGGAAAATTTTACAAGCTAAAATTCTTTACCCTAAGATAAGATTATGTGATTTTTTTTTTTTTGAGGTTTGAGGAATGTATAGCAATCAGTTTAACTAGAAGTAGAATTCAGCTTGTGGAAGACACAAGGCCAAAAATAAAAACTGTATGAAGACCACAAAGCTTTTTATTACCAGATGCATGTGGGAAGGGTGCAAGTAAGAATCCTATTAAAATAGGATACTGAAAACCCTGAAAAGATCCTGCTCCTGTATGCTTCATGTCTAGTAGCACTTACTGAATTCTTTATTGTGAGGACAATAAACATATTTACAGGCTATCACATCACCTTTCTAAATCTCTAAAATTAAAACGCTAATAATCAAGGCATTTAATGAGGAATGCAGGAAGCAAATTTCCCTTCCAACCTGTAAGCAGTTCATTGGACTGTCCCCTTGCAGCTACAGAGGATATCTGAATCACCTATTTGGAGGTTTTCAAACAAAATAAATTGCCAAGGAGAAAACTCAACGGCCTGTTCTCATCTCATTATTTCAGCTCGTCTGGGGTTAGCATTAGTTTCTTACTGAAGCACAGAAGGAAAATGGAAGTGCTCTCTGTTGCCACTATGCCCATGCCCATCTTGCAGAGAAATAAGGCAGAGCTCTATTCCCCCTCAGGGGGGCATTTTCTGGACAGAGAAAATTTGTTTTATTCACAGAAAATACACAGTACCTTCCAGATACAGGAAAGAAAGATACAGAATAGGAAAGGCCATGACAATACAGCATAGAGGAGCTTGCATTTATATAGTATATGTTTCATATAGCAGCACTGAAATCTCTATATGCTTATTGCTAACATTTCACACTGATTTTTAATGCAAATCACCATTACTGGATTTTCATGAGCTTAGCTGTTTGGGTTTTTTCCCCAGAGGGAACTAGCATGCCTTGAAACATCCCATATTTCTTGCCGTTTCTAAGCTGCTCGTTACCCAGAACCTATTCTTTTGTTGTTTGCCTGAGATTTGGGTGTGATTCTCCAGGGTGGAAACTAAAGCCTACTGTACCTTATCAGGAGGTGGGAACTGGAGCTGATTGACATCCAGGGGTGTGATCAGGGGGATGGTGTCAAATCCATCCTCCAAAAGGGGCTGCTTTGTGCTCTTCTCGCTGAAATTATTCCCCAGTTTCACCATTCTTCCAGGATAGAGGGATTTTCTGCTGGCACACACAGGCACACACGCACAGAAATGCAAAATATCAGAAATCAGACCTTTTTCCAGCCCTTGGAGGACCCGAAATACCTTCTGGAAAAAAAAAATTTAAAATTTAAAAAAAAATACGCGTTGGTCGCTATGACTCGGTTAGGTATTGGCGTTCTGGGAAGTACGAACGATGACTATAGAGCTTCTACTATCAAAGTTAAAAAACCCGAAACCACCACGCACACAAAACAGCACCCCACATCCCCGACACGTCAGCTCGGTGCGAGCGATGCCCGCCGGCGCGGCCCGGTGCGGCATCGCCCGCAGCCCACGGGATGCGGAGGGCTCGGGAGCCCCGTCCCCGGCGCCGCCGCTGCCCTCGCCCCCTCCCCGGC
>VZTA01018420.1:147002-184322 GCA_013398855.1 Mohoua ochrocephala
CCCGGCGAGGCCGGCGGCGGCGGCGGCGGTGGCGAGGGCGGGGAAACTGCGCTAAACGAGGCGGCGGCGAGGGGCCCCGGCCTCTCCTGCCCCGCCGGAGCCGGGGCGAGCTCGCCGGCTCTGCTCCCTCCAGTCGTTCCTGCGGGAAAGGGACGAGCGTGCGGTCAGCACGGTGAGAGCCGGGCCCCGCGTCCTCTCTGCAAAGCGGGGGGGATGAGAACATTGGGGCCGGCTCTCGCGTCACTCCAGGGCAAAGGCGTATTGCGGAGCCTTGCAGCCCAGAGAGAGAGGACATCTTACACAGCTGGCTCGGGGCGGAAAAAACCCAGAGTGATTCATATTCACTGCGCTGTCTCCTATAACCCAAGGCAACCAGCGTGCTCATCTTGTAGTCTTGCAGGTGCATCGCTCCCCAGCCAGTGAAAGGAAAAGCGCTGTGGGCGATGCAACAAGTGGCTGGGATGGTAGGCAGCTCTGAGAGAGAAGAGGCAGACAGGTGCTCAGCCTAGAGCCAGTTTCATGCTTCAAAACCAACCAACCTCTTTTCACAGATGTCAGCATGAGCAGCCTCTCTGCGTGGTTTGTTCCAGTTGCCCAATCCAACACACGTTGTTTTCGTGAGGTCAATGGTCTGTAATGCCAGAGGCCCATTCTGGCTGTGGCACAAAGCAAGTCGTGTCTCCAGCTATGGATCATCCTGTCTGTCTCATTTATTTCTCCCATCAGTGTTCTGTCCTGAGTAAATAAAGTGTAAAATAAGCTTGTCTTACCTGAGTAACATGTCATGAATCATGTTTGTGTGTGTTAAATAGAAGAAAAAGGGTTTCATTTTATATAGAAAATTGCACCTGTGACTGGAAATCGAGGGGTTTCTCAGAAAACAAGAAACACTTGAATTATTTAATTTTGGCAAAGCCTTTGTCTTACAAGTGTTCTTGAACAGTACAGATGAATAACCCACAGATGGATGAGTGTAATCCATTCATTTGTATGTGAAGACAAAGTCATACAGAATCCAAATGACATCAAAAGTCCAAGTGATGATCAGAAGTGTATTTGACAGTATACTACAGGGAGCCAAAATAACACAGCAAATGGTTTAATAAATTGACTGACTAGGTCTTTTTATCTCCAGCTTCTGTGATTCTATATTTGAGCCCTTTTGGCTGAAGATGGTCAAAAGCTTTGGGCAATTGTATATTAAGTATGTGCCTGAGGAAGTATCAGTATTGGATTAAGATGAATGGATGTAAATTCCCCAGTTGGCTGGTGACGTTTTTTTTTTAGTTATGTGAGCATGTGCACAGGTTACTCTGTTTCAGTGTCTGTTGTAGAGAAAAGGAGACATTTGGACGGCCCGTTTACAGAATGAGGTATTCTCTGTGCCACTGTGCATTTCTCTAATGGTATCTGCCTTTTAGGAACTTATGCTAACTAGTCTTACCTGGTTTTCTAGTCTTACAGAAAAAAATCTTTTTGTTAAGCGACTGGACACTACAGTTGTTGCCACTCAATACTTACACTCAGTGGCTTACATCTTTTTGATTTTAAGTGCATTTCACCCCATGTACTATGATATAAAAGAAAAAAGCTCTGTGTTAGTGTGTGCATGTACATGCACAGACACAAATATCTGTGACTAATAAGTGTCTTTATTTGCCAGCTATGTAAAATGAGCAGTTAAGAGGCTTTAATTTCTGATATCAAATAGCCAACTATGGTTTGCCACTGATGGTTTTAGAAGAAGGAAATGAAGTAACTTAGTAACAAAACTGGAATGCTTCCTGATCAGGAGTTGCTGCCTTAGCAAGGCAAAAAGGTGTATATTAATGTAGACATTACTAGAAAATAAATTGATTCTTCAAAACTAGCACACCTCTTTTCTCCAGGGCTCCTGCTGTAGGTCATTTTGCTATGGTTATTCAGGGGGTTTTAAAATTGGGGAAGGAACTGTCCTCTATCTTCTACAAAGTAACTCGAGTTCCGGGTGCTTAACAAATAACACACATCCTTGCTGCCACTGAAGTATCATGGCCAGCAAGCTTTATCTCGTGTTAGTCATCTCTGAGGAAACAGGATAGCTCGTTGTGGGTGTGTGGGCAACAGGAAAAGCAGCCAACGCACAGAATTGATGACCTGTGGCTGCTCTTATTAAGTCAGACTGTACCCTGATTTACTTACTCTGGAACTTTAATGGTCTCGGTGAGGTTAGAATTCACTGTGTGTACCATCAGCCTGACTATGAAAGCAGAAAATTTGCACTTTACCATCAAGCAGGTGTAGTACTTCCTAATGAACTAACTAATGGAGAAAAAAAAGGAAGTAATGTGAAGTTGTGTTTGTTGGCACTTGGTCTAGGAAATGATACAGAAGTCTTTTTAAAATAACAGTAGGCCCATGTCTCACAAAAGCTGGAGAAAGACCAATTGCATGGGACAGCCTACATTTTCACCTAAACCAAGAACACTTGCCAAGCCCTCATTTTGAAGCAGAAACATGAAGAATAAAGTCACACAGTCTCTACTTATGGAAATTAAGGAAATGTTGTAAACTGGTAAGTTCCATAGGGCTGGACTTCTGATTCATCACAGGCAAAACATCTAGAAATTACAGGATTTTTTTCCTGCAGAATAGTTTTTCTAAAAATGAGGCCGAAATCGTGACAATTAATCTATTATTTGTGATTTGATGATGCTTTATTCAGGTTGGCCACATGTCTTTTTCTTTGTGGGTTGTAGTTTACTGACACAATCAACTGAAATGGCTCTTCTGGAGCCATTACAATTTGTTGTGTTAGTGCAGCTGAAAACACTTCAACATGCCATGTGTCACGCTTTGTCAAGTTAACAGTTGATGTTTCCAAATCAGGATTAGGAACAGTGCTGATGCAGTGCAATGCTGCAATTGCTTGTGCAACATAAGCATTCATGAAAGGGAACAAACTCTGCTGAAGGAAAGCAGCGCTACCTATTGTTGTTTGTCAGGTGTCCCAGCAGTGTATTTACCCTAAAGCATCCAGTCCCCTTGGTATCTCACAAATTACTTACAAATACCAAAGAAGAAGAGCATTCTCATCAATCCGTTTTAGGAAGCCAATAATCTTCAGAAATTATATTAAACTCTCAGTCAGCAATAGGGAAACCTGGATTAAGTGATGTACGAAAGGAGGTGCAGGAAATGCCTGGTGAAGCCAGCCAGGTAGAGGCAGCTGCACGGCTACTGGCACGTGCTACAACCAGGAGTTCACCTCACCAAGCAGTGCTGAGTTTATACAGCCCCTCTAGTCCTTCTCGCTGCCCAGCAAATCCAGACTGGGAGAGAAGTGAAGCTAAAACTGAACTTTTTCTTTAGGATTTTATTCTTGGATTTCTGTGTGTGAGAGGCTTATGTGTGAACAACTCCAGAATAGTGACATTCATACTGAGATGGGTAATGGATAAATGAATAGTGAACCTGTGCATGAACAAAAGTGATACCTTGATGACAGAAAATAGCAATATGAAAAAATAGTGATTTTCACTTACTGTCACATTTGTAGAACTGTCAAATAAAAATAAAGGTATTGATACTGAAGAATGCACATCTGTTATTTCCAAAATTACTGAAAAGGATGATGTTGAATTCTTCTTTGGGGAAAATTGAGAAATGGTCACTGGAAAGCAGAGAAATTCTTTAAAACATCAAACCATTTTTCAAGTCTGGCACCCTTAGGTTAATCATCCTGAATTCATTCGTAGACGTCTAAACAAGGTTTTTCAGAAAGAATGTAGTCCACACATCGGAATAATGCTGAGACAGAAGAAGTTCTAAGCACTCAGATTCTCGAGAGCAGCATTTCTCAAATGGTGATGAAACCATCAGTGATACACCCACATAAAATACAGGGCAGTAAAAGCCAGAAGGATTACTCTGAGAATCAGTGCTCTGAGCTCGCAGGTGCAGCAGAAGGGATAAATTGTGCTGCAAGGCAGATTATGTCCTGTGCCTCCTCACACCATCTGTAGGCCTGCAGGTTCATCTCTTGGTGAAGAGAAGGTGCCAAAATACAGCAGGGAGATGAGTGTCCTGGGTCTGGGGGAGAAAGGGAGAGGAGAATCAGTGCAAACAGATGAATTGTTCTCCAGGCCTCCTGTTATTCCCAAATATCAGACCCACCACTTTGTTAAGCTGGGGCAGAAAAGTGACAGTCCTATGATGAGGAGGCAAAGCTCTGTCTGGCAGAGGGATTTGGGGAGACAGCAGTGATGGGATATACTTAAAGGCAAGGAAGCACAGCTTTAGGGGTAAAGTGAGGTTGATCTTTTACTGATCTCTTCCCAGGTTAATCCTGCTTATGATTTAAAGAGTCATTTAAATGGCTAAAGTTACCTGATTTAGAGAAACACAATAATGTTTTGGCTATTATACAAATGGATTTCAAACAGCATCCAAGTAACACAAGGTCATGTAGATATCCAAAATGATCCTCTATTAATTTAGAGTATTACATGAATTTAAAGGATAAGATCAATTTCAACAGAAGCTGGACTTAACCACTAAACCATTTATTTTTTCAAAAATAGTGCATAAACAAATCTTTCACCAGGAATGCTAGAATGGGATCCTAGACTTCTCTTTGGCCTTGAACCACTTCAAATTAATTGGTTTGCAGCCAAAGGAGGTGCATAATATAACATCACAATTTATATTTAGGAAACCTCATTAGAAATGAAAAAGTTATGTAACTCCTCAGAGAAAGCAAAAGAAATATAGGACAAATTATACTCAAACACTGCAGTTAAATTATTTTAACAGCAGGGTAGCTTTTAAAAAAAAACTGTTAGGACAAAATCCTACATAGCATGAGGAAAAAAAGCTCTTATGTCTTACTGTAATTAGAAACTCATCAGGTTAATGGGACAATTTTTCAAAAGCTGCCATTTAAGTTTTTGCACATGGCATTGATCTTGCTTTATTTCAGCTTGCAAATAGAACTTGGCCAGAGGAAAAAAGAAAAGCAATCAGACATTTTCTGATGTACACGTAAATTCAAAGCTCTGTATCTTTTGAGTCTGTGCTCTTTCATTCAATTTGTACTTGTGATGGAGTTCTAAGAAGATGTCACTTTCACTTCAGTATTCACTGACTGAAAGTGCCCAAAGAACCAAGTGATTTTGGGGTATCTCAGTCTTCAGCAGAGAATCTCACAGGCTTCAAGGGAAGGAAGCCAGCTTGTCAAGATTCACTTTTTATTTCGGCACTTATATTCTGAGGCATAGGAAATTAAAGATCACTCTTGATAATTAAGGTCAGCACTTTAAAAAGACGTTTGATATTTAAAGATATGATAAGAAGAAATGCTGAAAAGAATGGAAAGGGGTGTAGCATTATGGGAAAAGTTTTCCAAAACAGCCAAGTGACAGAGGAGCCTAAATCTGTAGGCAATTCTGTTATTGACTATGGCAGGTTTTTGGGGACTCCTAAATATGCTTATTTACACAGATACCTAAATGTCAAAAGACAAAAGAGGGGGATGTACAAAACATCTGCTCACCCAGATGACTGACAAGTGAAAAATAAAAGGGAACCTGCAAAGCAACTCATGAATGAGCCAGCCACCCTTCTAAAAGGAATAATTAATCCTTTCAGTAAAGTAATGAATTATTAGACTTAGGTGCCTAGACTGCAGCAGCTGTCCACTGAAGGGGTTTGGTTTTTTTTTGAAAGCTTTCAATATAGTACATTGAAAAACAAAATAGCAAACAGATATTACTGAAAAACAAGGTACTGTGCTTACTGTTATATTCATACTTTTCAGAGTGGGTGGAGCAAGGTAATTATGGGAATGGAATAATGGTGTAGAATAGTATAGAATAGACTATTTCAGCTGGAATGGACCTAAACTGATCTTCTAGTTCAACTGCCTGACCTATTCAGGGCTGAGCAAAAGTTAAAGCAAGTTATTAAGGGCAGTGTCCAAATGCCTCTTAAACACTGACAGGCTTAGGGCATTGTCAGGGTTTGATGCTGGCCAAGTGCCAGGCAGCCACAAAAAAAAACTATTCACTTATTTTTCTCTGCTATAGCTGAGCAGAGGAGGGGGAATTAAAACAAAAACTTCATGAGTTAAGGATTATGGGGAAAACACTTTAAGGCAAAGCAGGTTCAAAACTCAAACAGTAAAAAAAAAAAAATTATTAACACAATTAAAAGTAAAAAGGGTGATGAGAACTAAAATAAACCTTTAGAGCACCTTTCCTTCCCAGTCCCTCTCTCTTTCCACTGACCGCGCAAGGAGACAAAACATGGGGTGGTTTTGGTCAGTCGTTCACTTCTTAAAAATCTTCCTTCAGTACACTTAGGGGAAAGAGTCTCTTCTGCTGTGCCGTGGGATCCTTCCCATGGGAGATAGTTCTCTGCGAACTTTTCCAGCGTGGTTTCAACTTTCACGTGTAGCAGTCCCTCCCACGGGCCAAGCAGTCTTCTCACAACTGCCTAGCATGGCTCATTTTAGTTCATGGGGTTTAGTCTTTTAAGGATGACCTGTTCCAGTTTGGAAGCAAGGGTTCTCTTTCTCTATCTCTGGAAACAAGGGTCATCTCTCTCTCTTCCAGTTCCTCACTAGATTACAGCTTTTCAGCATCCCCTCGCTCCAGCGTGGGCACTCTTTCTCACGGGCTGCGAGTGGATCTCTGCATCCCCCCATGCAATTCTGAATTACAGGGAAACAGTTTGTTGTATCAGAGTCCTCACCGCAGCTTGTAGAAAAAATCTTAGCTCCGATGCCCGGAGCACCTCCTCCCTCTCCTTTTCACTGACCTCGGTGCCGCCATGCTGGTTCTCCTCACGTGTCCTCACTTTTCCTTTTTCTCTGACTCGGGAGAAAGTTGGTGTCTGTGGATTCGTTTGTTCTCAAGTTCCATCAATTGAAAAGTCCTTATAGAGCTTCGCCGCACTGAAAAGGTTGCTCTCGTCTGGGCTCCGTGTCAGGGAACTGTTCACCATGTTTTCGTCGCTGGCCACGTGGTCCCAGCCTCGGGAAGGCCCCGGCCGCGCGGCCCCGCCGGCCGCCGTGCCGGGATGGGTCCCGTCGGCCACCTCAGCACCCCTCAGCAGAAGAAAACAGAGCTTCACATTGATTTTCCTTTCTTAAATATGTCATTGCAGAGGCATTACCAACTTGTCTAATTGGGCTGGTAACCTGGCCATCGTCAGAGCTTTCAGCAATTGGCTCTGTGCCGGACATAGAAGTTTCGAGCAGCTTTTCTCCCGCCCCCACCACAAACCAGGCTGTGTTAAACCATCACAGGCGTCAACCACCTCTCTGGGAAGCCTCTTCTGATGTTTGACCACCCTCATGGCAGAGAAATGCTTCCTAATGTCCAGTTGGAACCTCTCCTGGTGCAGCTTTCAACTATTCCCATGTGAAATAAAGTAACTCAACGAATGAAGTAGAACTGTGTAGCTAATTAACTAACATCAGAAGGGTACTCTTGGATTAAAAATGTATTGCTACTTACATATAATGTCACTAGTTTTATATTCTGGATGGAAAGGGTTTTATACTTGCCTGTTATTAAGAACTGTAAAAGCAAAAAGCTGTGATATGTAGTGCAGCTTATTTGCACTGCATATCACACTCATCTGTAAGATTAGAGCTTTAAAACAGCAGAGTTTTTCCTATCCTGGTAACCCATTTTGCATTCCTTTAAACTGACAATCCGTGCAACAGGAGATACTTTGAAAAACAACGACAAAAGGATGTAGCAAGCAATTTCAGTAGTAACTTCAAAGAAGTAACATTAACCCTGCAGGATCTGGTTGCCACAGGAATAATTCTTTCCCTGCTAGCTAAAAAAAATTAAACCAGAGACCAAGTGCATCCAGACAGCACAGATGTTGACTACCACAGGATTACTGGTACTTCACAGCAAGAGATCTAAGAACTTAAACCCCCCTATTTGTATTCTATAAAATGTGCAGCATTGTCACCACTGTGTTTGAATTACTTACGTTACTTTAGGAAACTGCAACTGAGGGCGTTAAGCACCCTACATGCTAAGAAATCTAAATCCAGTACTTATGAATTTTAAATCAATCAAATCTCTAAACATGGTGCCCTTTTGAAAAAGAATTAGTCGAAATGAAAACACAGTGAAAAATAGAAAATAAGAATGGCAAATGAGGAATAATTGCAGAGAGACAGGATTCCCACTGAATGTTAAAGTACGTCAGCTGAAGAAATCTACCAAACACATTCAAGATTCTCCATAAATTGGGTTCTTGAATCAGTGTCTTCAATCAGATCCAGCAGTAAAGACATCTAGTTGCCTTCTGGGGACAGAAGGGAAGAGAGATCTCCTTGAATACTCCACTAAGGGCTGTGGAGAGCAAATGTTATATTAGTTTCCCTGAGGAGAATATGGGCAATTGTACCAAGCAGCTTCCAAAAATGTTTTATATCTTCAAAGCACTGGACAAAGATGAACTAACAATTCCCCGTTCCATTTCCCATTGCAGACAAAGATGAATTCCAAAAGAAAAGCAAATCAGTCCCCAGGCTTGAGAGACGGAAAGGGGCAATTCCTCAAGAGTGTTGGAACGGCCGAGCTAATTAATAGTAGTAGTTTAGTGAGAATCTCCAGGTCATAATTCCTACAGGAAAGTCCAAAGTGGTGTATTCTCATACACTCCCAGCTGCCTAACTGCATTTTGCTCAGCTGAGCTCAATCCGACTGGCTCACACTATGAAAAGAATTTGCAGATAGTCATAGGGTCATAAAGCGACGGCTCAACGGACGTAGAGAGGAGCAGGTGGATATTTGTGTTGTTTCTCAGTAGGCTGTTCTTGTTTTCATCTGTCTCCAATCATCATATGTAAATGTTGACTACTAGAAAATCAGAAAGGAGTGTAAGGAAATATTTGGCAGTGAGAAGGAAGAATCTATCACTTCTACTGAAGGAGGAAATCAGCCATTCACGAGCTATCCTGTCTGTTCTGCCAGTCTAGTCCTACTGGGCAGCTCGGGATATTAGAGAACATTCTAGAAGTAGCAGCAGCGAGGACTGGTTGCCTTCTCTTCACTGCAAGGGAGGAACTTTTAATCCATATAGATATTTTTTCTTAAACTAGATCATACTGAGCATCAGTAAGCCTAAGTCTATAACATTTTCTTTTGGGGAAAACTTGTGATCTTAATGTGTAGAGGCTTTCAATTACTTTCTTACTCGAGACATTTTTCTGGAGGAGCAGCGTGTTAACTCACAGAATTTCAGAGAAATTTAAGCCTGTTCAAAACACAGTTTTTGCTTAGGCTAAAACCATGTGAATTTGGGACATGGTTTAGTTTTTTTTAAAAAAACCCAAACAGTGTCATCATGCTTCCAGAACATAGCACACAATGGCAGTTCCATTTCTGTAAAGACGTTTCATCCTCCTCAAGCTTATTCTTACTCTCTTTTGGGAAAAATTCTGTTTATGTGAAGCATAAATAACAACTACAAGTAACAGTGACTACAAATAGACAGCAAATAGGGACCATACATTCCTTCAGTAGTGTAACTGACCCAACATACATTGTATACACAAACTCCAAAGAAAACCAGTGACCAGCTTTGCTGGAAATTCAAAGCCAGCTTTTAGAGACATTTTTACATATTTCTATGGTTATAGGTAGGTACAGGAGGTGTTTTTTTGAGATACCTCAGTGCTTTCGCAAGTCTAACAAAGAGCCCGAATATCCTTTACATCCAATGTACATAACGCATTTAGATTACTTAAAGAAAACCCAGTTAACAAGAAACTACTATTACCAAAATATTAAAAATATTTGGAAAGTAATTGTTTTCCAGAAAATAATTGGTTCAGGTTGGTTCTTTTGAATGGTTTTGTGGAACAGTATTTGAACAGATCTGTATTACAAGACTGCCTCCTAATGAAGCAATTGACAGTTCTGGTAGAGCTGAGTACTTAAAATATGATAAACAAGCGTAAATTGTGGTTATCACAGCGCTTGCTGTGCGCTCTGAAAACTTTTGGAAGTTGTTACTCTGCGAAAGCACAGTGCTTTCAAAGAGTAATAATGTGCAAATGAACACAACGACATTTACTTAAGATTCCCTTGGAAAAATACAACTGAACAGAGCTGAATTTACAGCAGTCCTGTTGGAGCAAGAGGGAGGGGCACATCCTGTATCACCTTAGGCAACCTGCTGCTTGGCCTGGCACAGGTACTAACAACGGGGCAATTCCAGTTACAGTGATACCAGCACTCACCACAAGTGGCACAGCAATGAAATGTAGTTGGGCTGTAAAGCTACAGTATTGACATAGTCATTCTGACTCACAACACCTTATAGACACCTTTATTGCTGCCAGATGTGTAAGTGGGTCTAAAAGTAATGGTAGTGTTTGATCTGTATCTGTTACCAAGCTGTGCAGCCAAAATCACAAAGCCAAATATTGAAACTCCTTATCAGGACATCCTTGGAAATTACATGTAGGGACCAAAATCCATACTTTTCACTTTACTGTTTAGAGTTTAGTTTCTGTAAATTTTCAAAGAGAATATCTGCTTACTCTTACAGGAAATACTTCCAGATTTTTCTTCAGTTATTATTTTTTGACCTATTCTCCTCCTCTTCTAGAGAAGGCACTGCTGAACAATTTCAATCTTGCATTTCCCACTCATACTGTAATTATTCTGAACGCAGACTACTTTTCACTGTTTATGCTTTCTCTGGCTTCTGCGATCTCTGCCCTTTCAGCCTGAGCACACGCAGTCGTGCAATACTTTCAGATCTTTGCCAGAAGTGGAAGCCAAAATACTTGTTCTGCAGGGAGAGTTAGTGGGGAATGACTTCCTAAATTGGCAGGTGGGCATCGTACAGTCGAAGAATGGCAGAAGGTGGCTACCAGTAAATCAAAATAGAGCAGTGTTAAAAATACTTGTTGTGCTGAGCATTTTCACTTCACGTGAAGGAAATGGTTAAGGGTTTGTTTAAAAAATAGTATCAGGAAATGTAAGAGGTCCCGAGAGCCCACAGAGCTTTGCCAGGGGGGTCAGAGTGTTTCCCAAGGGACCTCTGCGGGAGTGCCAGGGAACTGGCTTACTTTGTGTGACAACCTGCGGCAAGAGGAGCAGCTGGGAAGTGCTAAGGCGTAAGGCGGGAGCACACGGTCACAAAGCACAGAGATAAAACACATCACAGAACTAATGGTGCTTATGTCACACATCACAATATCCACGTTCTGGCTGTCGCCGGCAATGCAATCTCCATCTCTGCTCGGCAGGTATGCCCAAGGGCAAGGAATGATGTCCTTGCAGTTTATTAAAGATGCGGATAACAAACCAGTTAGCACATTATCGCTTCCTAACAAAACGGAAGGAGCTTTATCACTGCTGATAAAGCCGCAGCCTGATTGCCGCGGATGTGCGGGAGGAAAGCACGACTCCGAAGGGCCCCAGCGGAGCAGCTCAGCCCAGCCCAGCCCATCCCCTTTGTTGCTCGGGCTTTCACTGCCACCCGGCGGGCAAACGGGCTCTGAACGCACTGCCTGGGAGTGGTGCATCGGGGGCATTGGCTCTGGGGATTCACGGGAGGAAATAAACTGCTCAGCTTGCGTTCATGGAGGAATAAGGGACCTGTAAAGGAATCTGTTATTTGATACGAACCACACATTCGAAAATCATGTGGATATATCCTAAAGCATCATGAATGTGACCTACAGATGGCCACAGATATTTTGAAATGCTTTTTGTCTTCTAATTTCTAGGCACTTACAGTATGTTAGGCTTTTCTTGCAATGACAAGGGCTAACCCCTTTCAATGGTAGGTTTTAGTTAATCCTCTTTTCAGAAGGAATGATTTTTGAGAACAGCAGGTAGCACAAATCATATCATTAAGCTTCTGAATAGTGGTGATATGATTACTGGTGGCTGACAAAGCTTCCTTGTTTAAAATAAAGCTTTCCAATGTGATAAAGCTATGATGATTCCACCACAGCCAGGCTACTCAGAAAGATTAAATGACATACTCAGGACAGTCAGAGAGCTCAAGGTGCTCATTCATATCACAGACCACATATGACAGCACTCCTTATCAGAAGTACATGAGATGGTTTCCAGACTTCAAATATTATTGAGTGTTTTGTCACAGAAGGGTTCTTCGAAGCACTTAAAAAATACAAAGGGATGTGACATCAAAGGAGCAAGAAAGAAAAGTTCCAGATGCAAACATGAAGTGGAAGTGTGTGGCTCGTAGTTCATGTAACACTTGCATTGGGACTTCCGAGAAAAGCATCCTTTAGGCTTATTGCTTCTAGTCTTTGCAAAAATAAAAATAACTTGGTCCTGAGTATTTAAAAGCCATATTTTATCTGGAAAAAGAAAGTTCTTTCCAGCTGGGCGCACTCAGGATTCCTGTTTCTCCCACGTGCCATTGTAATCATTTGGATCTGGAGCTGGAGCTCAAAAACTTGTATTCTTGACAAATATCCAAATTATCAGAAGAGTCACTTACTAGCCAGTGGCAGAAGAACAAAATACATTTTTCTTCCTCCTTGACTTATGAATGGATGGTTCCAGAGGCCTTCCACGCACTTAGCAAATATCCTTGGTGCCCCAAGGCCCCAGCAGGCATCCTTCTGCCAAAGAATAGATGAGGAAAAACAGAAAACCTTTTAAGATCAAAACCTTTTTGGTCAATGTAATTTTTCTGGTAACTCTGAAACTCATGATTACAAGGCTAATAATTCATCAGCTCCATGATTATGTTCTCCATTTCAGGCTGTAAAGGAACTGCTTGGAAGCAAACATGTTGTAATCTAATCTACTTTACCGTAACAGCAGCTGAACTAAGCTTTGACAGTGATTTTCTTTTTGTCTGCTCAATTCCTAAACTCAAAGTGAAGTTTGAGCTTGAGAGGGTGTAGAATACAATGGGTGAAACCAAAGGCAACATTTATATGAATCTTAATGAAGTTGAATTCTCAAGCTTCAGGCAACTTCAAGTCTTCTGCAAGTGAGACAATATCTGCATTACATGAGAACTTGATGTAACGTTATGATACTCTCACAAGTACAAAAGGTTGTATTTTCCAGTACCTGATTCCCCTGTGACCCAGCTTTTAAAGTCATGATTATGAAAGGTTTTGGGAAGTGAAGGGAGTGTATGGAAAAACTGTGCAAATTGTTTGCTTAACAGCATTTGCTTTTAGAGCACGTCCAGAAGTGTTAAAAATATGCTTCGGATGACGGGAGTGATTCATGACTAGACAGCTGCTGAGAGAGACATCACTGACAGGAGAGAGAGGAGGAGAGCGTGTGTGAGAGAGAGGGAGAGAGATTTGACATGCAAATTACGTGGAGAAAAAGAAATTAAATATCATTTCTTCTGAGCTTTAGAAATTAGGAATTATTTTAATGACTTTTGAATTGAAATGAAGTTGCATCTCCTGGAGCTGTTGGAATTTCAGTGCCCCTCAGATCTGCTCCACAGGCTGCAGTTGTTATCCAGCTGATGCTATGATTGTCTGCCATCACTTTCTGGGTAGGAAAAGGTAATATCCTTTTGTCCATTTGGCATTTCGCAATATTAAGAGACTGACTGCTGCATTTCCTGTCAAGTCCTGACTTCATAAATAATGCAATTCGGACATTGGTGTCAATCTTTAGTCAAAAAGTTTAATAGAATTGGCTGGAAGTAAGTCCCTGCTCAACAAGTAGAAGGGGTACTTTCCCCAACCTGCGTCCACAGAACAAATCCAGAAAGGGATTGATTGAAATCCAAATCCAAAAGCAGTGACTGAACAATGACACTTGAGTTTGAACTTTGATGTTCTAGTGATCTACAGCATTCCCTGTCTAAAAAACATCACGGCAGCAGTTCCCACCTCTGGTCTGTACCCACAGTCCCACTGCTTTTCCCTATCTATTTAGCATGGATCTGGTAGCACAGCCCTCAGCCTGTGGGCACAGGGCTTTACTGTAGCAGCTGACCAACAAAGAGCAATCTTCATTGATTTTCTGCTTTGATATTGCTAATTTCATATGTGTTTACAGTGGCATGATGTTCCCTGAAGGCCCAAACTTAAATTTTGGATATTTGTCAAAACTAGTCAGCGTTAATGTTGGCCTTTTCATGATTCCACATATACATGCCTTCTGGATGATTTAATATTTATGGTTGTTCTGGGTTTTTTTTTCTCGTGAAATACTATGTCTTACTTTTTGTACATGGCAAGTGAGTATGTGGAGGGCATTTATTCTGAAGTGGAAGTAAAACACAGTAAAAACAGCTAGAACTCTCTGCGCCTAAATTTTACAAATTTTCAATCGCTTCTAAAATAAGCATGTTAAACATTCATATATTTGCATTGAAAAAGCTAAGCTGATTTTAGAAAACCAAAATGATTAAATCATAGGCAATTTGTGCCGACCACCCCCTTTTTAGAAAGGGCTTTTTTTCACGTTCTTTGTTTCACCAGAATACAGATTATCTATTTGAAATACATGAACTGAATGGACTTCCCATTGAGGTTAGTGTATTCTAGCATTGTAATAAAGGTTATGAAAAGATGTCCGAGCACCAGCTGGCCTTCCTTTGATCCTCTCCATTCTTGTGATGATACATTTTCACACTTAAGATGATTCCCTTCTACCTCAAAGGCTGAGAGCTGCTTTGGTCCTTACAAATATTAACTGCAATCACAATGACCTATCTTTCTGGTTCCAGTCATCTGTTTAATATAGAGTGGAAGGTCAGAACTACATTAAAAGGGTCTGAAAGGCTTTATTTCAGTATACTGCCCCATGCAGAGCTTCACAAAAAGCTGGCAGACTTGTAGTTCATGCATGCACGCTCCTCAGCACTGCATTGTGCGCTTCTGTTAATGGGCTTTTGTAACCTTCCAGGAAAAATTCCCTCACCAAGTGAACAAAACTGTTGTCAGATCTGAACACACATGTGAATATCAACTACAAAGAAGAAAAAAAATTATATTTAAACAGTAGGGGTACTGTCTTCAGGAAAAAAGGATGGCTGAGTCACTAGCTTGTGTCTTCACTAGGCTGTGTTTTAAAGGTAGTTTTTATCCATTTTCTAGGATGGAGATTTAATAGCAGAGGTGGAAACCAACTGTTTAGGAAGGCAAATTCAATAATAGATGTCAGTAAGGATTAATGAATAAGGCTATGGACCAGAAAGCACAAGCCTGTGTGTACCAATACAAAGAAATCTATTTGCAGCACAGTGGAGCACAGGTCACTTTGAAGTCATTAGCATACTGAATTACCAAAGAGCTGCATCTAAGGCACTTCAGTTGTCCTTAGAACATATTTCCCAAGCTATCACATTTTTTCCTTTGAATCTGTCTATAAAGCTCATGTTTATTTGCTTTCTGTTAAGTCTTCTTCTCAAGCAGGACCGTCTATATGTCTTGACATGTTTATCTAACATACTACTTCTCAAACAAACTCTTTAGCAAGAAAGCTAAATATCAAAAATCCCAGCACACACCCCAAAACATGGAGCCTGGAGATTTTTATAAAGTTTTACAACTCTGTTTACCTATATGCCTCTACACTTTTCCTTACTGAGCTTGAATACGTTAACCTCTGGTCTGGATTATGAGGGGTGGGTAAGTGGCATGAAGTGAGCAGCGAGAATTGAATGCAGCTGTCCACATATGAATGGAGCTACCCACAGTGGGGAAGACAATGCAAGGAAAGAAAAAAGTGGATTCCAGAAGCAAATGGCCTATGGGGCCAGTTCCACTTGCTTCACACTGATTTTGTCTTAAATTTGGCTTGCTCTTGTATATGCCACTTAGATGTTTTGGGAATACTTCATGTGTAGCAATTACTTCCCTGTAAAATTATCAACAGGAGTTGAAGCATATTTGAATTTGCTGAAGAAGCCATGGAAACAAAGCACAAGTGCTCTGTTCTAAAGCACGACCTCTGAATTCGAGAAACATCTAGTAGGCCAGGTTTAAAAAGAGTGTGAGAGAATGCAGATGAGGTATTAGACCACGAAAACACTCTGTGCTCAATGGCAGCAGGTAATAAACAAGCAGAACTTCCTAGTGAAGTTCTTCTTCTTACACAACTTTTTCAGTTCTAACTAAACTAGATAATAAGTCTCAAGCAGAGGACTTTTTTTTTTTTTTTTGGAAGGGGAGCTATTTGAACTTAGATGTAATTATATGATGTCTCCTTTTCCTATGTACACACAGTAAACATCTTCACATAAAAGTGGCAGGTTACATTTTGTATAGGTTTAATGCTCTTAAATAATCAAAATAGCCACAGTAATGCCTTCCAAAGTCAAAACACTAATTTGATTTTTTTTCTTTTATCTATTGTTCAGGAGTCAAATGACAAATATGTCTGCACTGAGCAAACCCAAACAAAGCCCTGAGTGGTCACCTGCACCTTCTGTAAACAAAAGTGATTCAAGTTTGCAAGACGAAGAGCAGCTCTGAGCTGCAGGATAATTATTCCAAGAATTAACAATTAGCAGTCTTCAAATTTTACTAGGCCAGGTTGGTTAACATCCTTTCCCCAAAAATCTTTTTTTCTCTTTAATAGCATGTCATTTACATCAACTGTAACGGCATTACTGCACTGTCTGGTGCTGGCCAAAGGACTGGTGCTTATCCATCCCCCTCAGCACCCTGGCTGTGGGTATTTGTGAGCAATAGCTATGGATGGGTGTCTGCTGCTTGTAAAATACCATTGGCTCAGCACTTGTGTCATGGTTTCCACCTGTTCTTCAAAGTCACAGGGTAGCTGCTCCTCTCCAGCCGTGCCAGGTTTATGGCAGCATTAGGACTATCAAACTGTATTTGCTATTCCCACTCAAACATCCTCTTCATCATGGACCTACAGGTTGGCATAGGAAATTATTAGGATACTGGAAAGATCCTCTTTCAAGGTAATTTTCTACTGAGGTCTCCCTGAGAAAAGCTCAGGCAATACTAAATTGCCTATCATGTGATAGACTGTGTTTGATTTTGGAAACACAAAAGCAAAATACATTTTCTTGCAGTCAGGCAGTGATATTCTCACAGCAACGTGGCTGCAGGGATGGGGCTTCTTAATCCAAAACTTGTTACTCCATACATAAAAATTCATTCTCTTCCATCTGACTCCATCCATCTACTAATCTTTTGAGTTTTCTCTCTTGCTCAACTTTTCCCTCAAGCCAGCTAGAAACAACAGTTCTTAGTGCTCCTCCCTAGTGCTGCAACTCCTTCTTTTTCTGGTTCCAGCTACACAAACTCAGACAGAACAGTCTCTTCCTACCGGTGTTTGCCCTACTTCCTTCTCAAAGATGCCACATTGAAACGTGGTGTTTTAACAAACCCTCCGAACTGCAAACAGCATTCACAGTCTGGTAGTGGTTTTGAGAACTTTCATGTTTCTGGTGTGAAAGAAATACTGCCAAGCAAAGGGAATTATCCTCAGTGCAACAGAACTGTCCTCTTGGCACAGAACACCTGATACTAATCTATGATCTGATCTAATCTATGGGTTTAAAAGTATCTCGTTGCCACTTTATGACAGAGTTACACATTCCTCCAGACCTCCAGCACTCTGTTAGAAGAGCACAAAGGTTGCAACATGGTTTGTTTTAAACTTATCCTATAGTGACTCCTCACAAATACAACAGAGAAAGCAAAACCACTGCGGAACCAGAGACAACTAAAAAGTTAGGAGGTTCTTAAATTGCAGATTTGTCCTTTCCAAGCAACAGAATCCTCACGGGAACAGTCGAATTTCTATTTTCTCTTGGGATAAGTAAATTTAAAAATAGTTTCAGACAAGAGGAAACCTACAGAGCTAGTGACTGGCAGATACCCACATTTTGCCTTAGGCACCAGTGCAAGGAAAGCAGAGTGACAGTGAGCATGAGCACACGTGGTCAGGGACAGAACTGTAATACCTGGACTGTAGAATGGCATGTGGGCAATTCCCACAGGGAACTGCAGTGCTCCAAAGCAAATAATGCAAAAGGCAAAGAATGAGGAGAGAGCTAAGGGTTCACATATATAAAGTGTTCCCTGCGTAATCCGTGTGGGACTGTGTTCAGCTAGACTATGTGCTATTTTTAACACACACCCTGCAAAAGCTGCTGTGTTTTGACTTCACTGGCTGGAAAAATAGAGTTTTTAAGTTTCTTAGTATATGTGCATTATGAGAAAAGAAAGGTGAAAAAAAAAATCCCAATTTGCTCTCCAGTGCAGCAGATTTTTTCTTTAAACTGGTCTGTTAATGTAATAAAAAAGTTTCTCATAACATTAAATGACTATTGAGAGGAACGTGTATCTTTTGAGACTCACACAGACAGTGTAATAGCCTGCGCCTTTTGTCTGGAGGACATAGCCATGCTATGCTCTGGCCAGAAACACTCTCTCATTTTAACTCAGGGTGAAAGCATTTAAAAACAGGAAGGTACAAGGACCAGGTAAAAGAAGTAAGGAAGTGAAGCCCCAGATAGTAATAGATGGTGGTTAACACAACAAGAGATGGAACAACTAGTTTTGAATTCTTGGGGGGAAAAAATTGGTGAGCACTTAAAAAAGATAGAAAAATACTGTATTTTCCAAGCTTTAAACTTCCACAGAATGTCATGTATCTGTAGCAAGCAGCTTGAAATGCAGCAACTATTCAAAGCATCAAAGCAGAAAAAGGCCTCTAAGCAATGTTTCTGTCCCATAACAGTCTATTTATTCCATTAATCAGCCAATGTTTTATACTCATTCAACCTACTGGTGTATTGATTGCATTTATTTAATAGTGCAGCTCTTCTTGTGGTGGCATCCCCTTTAGCATTGTAAAGATACCTGGAATAGATGGAACTGTTACTGAAAATCCTTTATAAAAAGACACATTGAGCAATGTAAAACAACTTCCCTTTATTCGCGACTTGATCTTGGCCTCCATTGTACAAATAATCTGCTATGCAAAATAGTTTATAAAATACTAAAAAAAAGCTTTTATTGTAAAAAAATAAAGTTTCTAGATATACAGTTACTTTGCACTATCACAAATATTGTCCAGTATTTAACATTTAAATTTAATGCCACAATACTCAGGTCCTGTAAACCGATGACCCTACTGGTAAGAAAGCCACTACTGAAACTCAGGTTCACTAGGGACTGGTTAATCATTTTCCTCCTGTCGTATCTACGCTCTCACACAGCTCTGATGACCCATACCTGGATCTGTACCCATATCATGAACTTAGACACTGGCCATCCTTTCCTCCATTATCAGCTAAAAAAATTCCAAGTTAAATGGTAAATTCAGACAGTGGCAAATTTTAGTAAATCATGGCAATAACGCAGGAGCTACACAGTGCAGTCACAGAACAACAAAGGTCCCCAACAGTGCATTTAAACTTTGCTGAGAAGCAGTGTAAATAAAGGCAGCCTACACGTGGGTTTGGGAATGCGCACTTTGATTCCCGTCAGTGTCCAAGCTACCTGGCTTAAAAACTCTCTGTGATCTCCCTATGCCACAGTGCAATTGCAATCACGTTAGCATGAAATGCCTCTAAGTAGTTTTGGTACAGCTGGCTGAGCCCTCATTGCTCCAATTCGCTCTCATTCTGCAGGGTCTTCATCGCTAAGCCCCAGAGGGTCATGCTGGAGAAGAAGGGGCCCTCGTTACTCTTGAAAGTGGCAGACGAGGCCCGGCTGCCCAGGGGGTCACTGCAGTGGCTGTCCAGGCCAGCCACGGAGGAGCGGATCATGGGAATGCCATCAGGCTGCAAGGGTTCCTCTGCTGAGGACACATCTACATCCGTGTAGGCATATGGTGGTGGTGGTGGAGTTTGCTGTGCCTGGGCTTTCAGGAGTTTAGCAGAATCCACGCTGAGTTTCTCTGGGTTTGCCGAGTCGTGGTGTTGGATCATCGATCGCAACTTACAGTAAGAATCCGCGGAACTGTCAAACTCAGTGGAGTTTCCAGTTGGACGAACGGGGAATTTAACAGACACTGGTAACAATGTGACAGACATTTCTTGGCCAAAAGAGTCAGAACTCTGGGACTTGTCGAGGTCAGGCGTGTCGATCCCTTGGGCGAATTCCTCGAGCGCGTTCGGCCCCTCCTCGGAGGCTTTGCAGTGCATCTTCTTGTGCCGCCGCAGGACGGCCGAGCGGGTGAAGCACTTGTTACACGTCTCACAGGTGTAGGGCTTCTCCCCTGTGTGGGTCCTCACGTGTCTGCGCAGGTCACCAGAGCCTGCAAAACATTTCCCTAAGAGGCACAAGTGATACATTCAGATATTGCTCTTAACACAAGTGAATAAACATGTTTTAATTACAGAAACCATCAAGTGATAAGGTATCCTATGTCCCAGTCACTTATCTAGAACAGGTTCAAACAAGTTCCATCTATTTTTACAATTCCATTAACTTGTTTCTTCTTCTTGATCTGATTTTCTAACTTGTGTTTTCCAATGAGTGGGTTTAGCTTTTGTCTCCAGAGACAGGAATATCCATTAGTATTTGAAAGCTGTGAGTGCTCTCAGTTTGTCTCAATCTTCATGGAGAAAAAAAATAATTTTAAACTATCAATTTAATTTGTCTGTCTGGAAAAACAGTATGCTGATAAGCTTCTAAATATATTCTTCCAGTGAGAGCTGCATCATATAAAGAAATGGTTTGTTCATTACCAAGGAACTACTCTCAAACTGCTGACAAAGTGGGCTTTTTTGTTAACTTCAGGCTAACATAATGCAGCAGTCCTTTTTTATATTCTTGCCAGAGAATGTGTGAGAACCGTAAATTTTTATTGCTGTAAATATTAGAATACAGAAAAATATTCAACCGTTTGCCTATCTTCAAAGCTACAGACTCAAATGAGCTCAATCACCATACTGCAAAGAAAAGTGTCTGAGGCTGAACCAAGGCAAAGTGCAGAAAAACAAGCAGAAAAAGAGAGAATTAATTTCCAGAATTGCCACAGGATTCAGACACCTCACATTCTTTAAAATAGTAGAAGTAAGCTTGTGATTTTTACCTGATTCATTTTGTGAGGACAGATACCAACTAAAACAAACTGTATTAAATGACTGTCCAATAAAACTGCAGTCTCAATTTTCAGCAGCACACTTTTTATTTTGCTGCACAGATTTCTCTTCAGAACAGCCATTAAACAGTAATGATAAGATTAAAAATTACTGGAGTAATACATCTGGATTTTTTGCATACTGTGAATGATTTCTTAATGTTTCATCAGATCCTCTTTGAACAATTTTTGCCTTTTCAGAATAAGATGACTTGGCTAAAACAAAAAATATTCAAAAGACCATTACAAGACAAAATGAAAACAAGCCTGTTTAATGACAGCAACACAACTGATTGATTGTACTTTCATATCCTGCATGTCTCTTCCCTCATTCTTATGCAAGGCCTCCTCATAATATTGGCTTTTTCTTGTGCCTTAAGACAGTGCAAATAAAACATACTGCAGTTGGATTTGAACATATGAAGCTACGCTCCTCCAAAGCTGATTCCTCAGAACATGAATGAAATTCTGTCAAAATAGCACATAATGGCAAAAAAAATAAATAGTATGCAGGATGCTAAGTAACCTATGAGATCAGGATGGACCTGATCAAAAGCCATTTTCAGACCATCTGGCAGTATGGCCTATCTAACAAATTTTGAAAATGGGTGTTCTGAAATGCTGATCAAGTTTTGATTTTATTCCAGAGGGTGAAGCAAAGTAACAAAAGGTTGTTATTATCAAATTCTATGGGTGAATGCAGTTAAAATCAAATGGTATGCAATTGGAAAAAAAAAAATACCCCATCAATAGCCAAGTGATGTCAAACCTAACTTTCCATCAGAAAGGACTATTCTGCAAATAAACCAATTTTTGAAGCAGCTGCTATGAGCAGCTCTTTAGCAAACATGTACACATACAATGTTGATTCCTCTTACTTCCTTTCTCTAATTTTTAACTGAAATTCTCTTTCAAACTTATGAGAAATAAAAGAGTTTATTACACCAAATGAAAGACTAAGAAGCATGAACGACAGAACGTTTTGTGACTAACTTTCACAACGTGGTATTTCAATTTAAAACAATTTTGGTTAATTGTTATTCTGCTGACAAAGGAACTTTTACTTATCATTTGAAAAGCAAAGACACAACCAAGCAATGCACAGTGAACCTTACCACAAGCTGAACAGCTGTACGGTCTCTCTCCAGTGTGCCTAATTCTGTGCTTTACCAATTTTCGTTGCATATTAAATGACTTCCCACATTCATCACAGGTGAATACTTTATCTGCTGTATGGGTCTTTTTGTGCTCCTTTAAATTACTGAAGTTACTGAAACCTAGAAAAATACGACAGACTCTGAGATTAAAATGACTCCTCACATTTCAGTCAAAAAACCTGAGTCAGAAACTTTGGTTCTTACACACCTCTGCCACAGATATCACACAGGTGAGGTTTTTCTCCAGAATGAATAATAATATGACGCTGAACATCACCAGAAGCAGCAAATCTGTAACACAGCACAGAAACCCAATTAGTGTCTTTAAGAGGCCCTTACTTCCCTAAACTGAGTCTCATTGGGAAATTGGCTTTAATGAATGCCTGATGTTCTGAACAAACACTAAGTCCTAATACACAGATAAATGGATGCAGTTAAGAAAAACATTTTTAAACTGACAGTGTTCAATTAAATTTATGCTAGGAAAAAACTCAAAAAAATATTTTTACCATTAATATTACCAATTCAATCTGCATTTTATGCTATTCCTGCATTAGCGTGTCACCTGTTAGCTAGCAGAATTATTTAATGCTTTGCTTAAATTTGTCAAATTTCCCATACTTCAGAATTCCATAAAATGTAAAAAAAAAAAAAAAGTATCACCAAATAATGAAAAAAATTTGAGGGAAAGGTACAAACCTGCATGATTTATTGTAACTCACACTGTTCAAAATACACACAGCAATATACAACACAATACATATAACACAACAAAATTCACTCAATGCTGTTCTTATCTACATACCAATATACAAAAAATTCAGACCACAAACTCTGCTGACACGATTATCTTACTCACAACAAGTCAATTGCAGACAGTTATGTACTTTAATCCCATCAGCACACATTTAAACATCTAAACAAAATTGAGCAGCATGCTGCCTTAGCTCTTGGCCCTTAGGTTATCGTGAAGATTAGTAGAAAACGTGAACAAATTTTTTCATGTTGACTTTACTAAGATGAAGAATTCTACTCACCTTTTCCCACAGATTTCACAAATGTATGGCTTCTCACCAGAATGTCGACGTAAATGTGTCTGGAGATTACCTGCCTGAAGGGAGAGTAATTTAAGCATTTAAATTCAGCTTGCCTGTTGTACACAGTTTAAAAAAAAAAACAATGATGAGAACTATGAGACTGGCTTTTTATTCCTACTTCTAAGGCAGTGAAGACTACAAAGTATGTATGAACTCAAGCTTTCTTATCTAGTAAAGACAGACTACCATGGACTTCAAGATCAAATTGTTTATGTATGCAACGATACATTGACAAGAACAGAAATGGGGAAAAAAAATAAAAACAAGAAGCCTAAAACCAAATGCTAAGGGAAAAAGAAAGACCTATAATTGAAAGCAGATCCAATTATAAATTAAAATTACACTATCTAGAATGCAGTGAAAAAGAGAAATTACTAACTTACTAGCAATATGGTTCATGTTAGTCTCACTTTCCCTGTCCTACAAATAAAATATTGTTACACAAGGATGTCTGAATTCACCTACCAGATGGTTAAAAAGAAAAGAATAGGGTGAGCATTTTTCTATCCATAAAATACTCAGATGCTCCAAACCTGAAATTATTTACTCATACCAGAATAAAACAGAACAGGTGTAGAAAAGAACAAATTGGACTACTGGTAACTGTTTTATTACCTGTATTATTTATCTTTACTCTCTCACTCCTCTAAAAATCATTCTAGTCTAGCAGGCAAACCAGACAATGACTAGATAAAACCTTCTTACTGAGTCCAACTTTTTAAAAAATGTTCTAAGGCCACTGGTCCTTCTGAACGGCTACTCCACTGAGTCCAGTTCTCAAAGCCCAAGGCATGCCTCGTAGAAGAGCTGCAGATGTTCCATACATTGTGCATCCTTCCACGGTCAGTTTTTAACCCTTCCACTCCCTTTGATTGATAACTGCTTGGTTTTATTTAAGTACACTAAGGAAACATCAAGTCCTTTACATCGGGAAAGAAAATTTGGGATGCAAAGATTATCGTGTCCTCGTCGGTCACAATAAGACAACAAAAATAGGACCCAGAGTAATTTCTTCTGACTCATTTAGATAATAAATTACCTTTTACGATCTATCACTGTAATCAGACCTTATAATATACCAGAACTCAAGTACTGCAGACACACACAAACAGAGGACAGTATTCAATGGATCAGTGTTTGAACCCTGAAAGAGCTTTCTTTAAGCCCTATAAATTTTTTCAGACAACAGCATGACTGAACCACTGTTTTCTAAGGCCAAACTTTCTAATACTGAAATCCACTCAAAGAGAGGCATTAGGTACTTATTTCTGGGGAAGAAGATGATGAATCATGGAATAATTTTTGCTTTTCAAAGACAAAGGATTTTATGCAGCAGTGCATTTTAGAAAAACATACTGAAAAAAAGACAGAACCTTTACTTCCATCCATGTCACAAACAAACCCCATCATGGGCATTTGAAAGTTATTCCAGATAAAGACTGGTGAATTTGAAGTGCAACAACTATTCTGAAATAGTTCCCATAAAGGCATTTTAAGTAAGAATAAAAACATTTTACAGAAAGCAGCAAGTAGATCCATTTCTTTATTACAAGCCTATGTCCTTTCCTCCTAATGAGGGCAAAGCTTGTTACTAACTGTGCTAAGACAAAAAACAGTAAAAACATCATTAGCTTGTGTTCTTTCTTAAGCTTTAAAGCTGGCACACAACCTTGGTTAAAGCATCACATGCCATTCCAATGAAGAAAACAAAACCTAAGGGGACTTTTGCTTGTATTTCAGTGCAAGAAAAAAAAAACCTCAGAAGAATCCTCTTAATGGTTGCATAGAACTCCTCACAAATCTGGAGATCAGAGAGATATGCCAGACTTAGTCCTTTTGCAAATGGCAAGCTTTCAAAGTGAAGGAACTTAGGCATGTGGGCCCCCAAAAGAATCTCTGCAGAAGGAGGTAAAACCCAATATCCTGGATCACCAGACAGAGAGGGCTCACATCACCACAAGCTGTGTACAAGTAGTAAGGGAAGATGCAGGCTTGGAAGTAAAAAAAGGAACGTTTTCCTGAAAAAATCAGAGATATTTATGGCTGTTTGTTCCCAACTACGAGTTCCCATGTAAATTTCCCATACTTCCTTCATTTTCTGCTCCACATTCCAACATGCAGCACATCAGCTACTTTCAGCAGGAGCAGACATCCCACCAGGCCCAACAGCTGCACTGTCTTAAAAGCACAGATCATGAAAGCTTAAATAAGAAAAGTGTTTCTACTTCTGTGCCTACAGATAGAGAAGATAAAGGACAAGATTGGAAATGGTATTTTAAGCAAGAAGTAGATAGTAATTATTCTTGCATCTTACTTTCTCGTAGGTGAAACCTCACTTGTTTGCAGGATTCAAAAGCAAGTACCTCAGCAATGTGCAAGACCCCTTTATGACCAGAGAAAGAACTGCAGCACAGAGGCTGAATGCTCTGGCTCGTGTGCTGGACAAGTAGGGATTGTCCATCAATTTGTATCTACCTACACCTTCAGGCAAGTGAGGTAACACAGAGCAGAGGGAAGCTGTTTGGGAGCGTTTAATTAAAAGGCAGAAATTTCCAGCCTTGTCAGGGGTTTTGTTTGTTTCTGTAATTAAAGAGGAGCAAAAGTGTGTTGCATGAGGAGTCTGTCAGGCCTGTCATACACTCTGAGTGTGTGACACTTCCACCCTCTTCCCCCACTGCAGTAGTACAGAATACCACTTCATTTGCCAAAAGTGCTTTTAATGGAATTTGGAAATATCCTTGTTTTTCTTTTAATAACTAGAAGCTCAGCCATCAAAATGAATGAAAATGCTCTTCTTTGCCTAAAAAGCAGACCCAGTTTTGCTGAAAATTGTCCAATAAGCATGATGAAACAGTACTGTTCACTGGATGCAGTCTTACATTCCTATTTAGCAACAAGGTGGAGGACACAAAGGCATCACATTCATGGGTCAAACAAGTCCCACTGGTGGCTGTGAAACTGAAGCAAGAGAAGCACAACCAGTGGTGGGTGGGCAGGCAAAGAGCACGCAGCTCTAATTCTTAAACCAGGACCCATAAGAAATGCCAAAGCTGTTTGACAATAATTATGTAACCTTAATATAAAAATATGCACCTGTTTATTGTCTGCTGTACTTAGATGTGCACATCTCAACCACAAAATCATTAAGGAAATAGACATTTTGGAAATGTGAGACAACTAGGCACCAAATTTGTAGAAATACAAATTAATTGTTGTACCCATAACAGGAAGCAAGCACTGGAGGACAAATTAAGCAGCTAAAGCTTAGGCCCTGTATGTAAGTATGGAATTTCACAAGAAGTGTTTTTTAAATCATAGCTGAGTTTTGTCACTTCAGACGGGCTGTGGTGTTCTCACTGAAAGAAACTGAACCCAATTATATGGATACAAATTTTTTTAATCTGACTGAAATCTACTTAATAATTTATGCCATTTAGGAAGATGAAACTGTATCGTGAATACAACACTACATAAAACATGAACCTGCACTTTTTTCAGACACTGTAAAAATGCTATTCGCAACATACCCCTAAGCATAAAGCAAAAGAACAGTTTGGATATGAATGTTCTCTGTATTTCAAATATAGTTGTGGCTCTGTATAGTTAAACATTCATTTGAAGGTAAAATACATAACACATCTACTGAGAGCAGACAGAATCAAAGACACACAATGCATCCAAGAAATCTAAAACATTCAACATGTTATTTTTAAGTAAGACATTTTAATAATTTATCCCTAATGTGAATTCTGTCTTTGAACAAAAAAAAAATCTAATCTTAAACCCAAGATTTTTAGAATCAACACAGAGATGCATTTCAAGTGTAAGTACCATAATATATAAAATATTCCCACCTGTGAGAAGTGTTTCCCACAAATGTTACATTCAAAAGGTTTCTCACCTAAAAGAAGAAACAGAACATAGAACTTCTAGTAGTTGCAGTAGAACAGGAATTGTTAAAATTGGTACACTTCCTTTTAAAACATGTAATCTAAGAGTAAAAAATATCCCCAAAAGGACACTTACCCATGTATTTAAGGGGAAATTCAAGAGGGAAATACAGCTTTTTACTAAGTTTGTAAGACAGACTTGCTCAGAAACAGAATTTATCTTTCAAAACAAGTAGAAGAATTCTGATATGAATGGGTGTGGGTTTTAATTTTTTAAAAATACTTTTCATTTGAAATGAAAGGGGTATCACATCACCAGAAAGAACAGAATAGATGACAAGGCCCAACAACAACTGTGATGGGAAGTGCACCTGTTTTTTCACTTGCACAGACAGAGACACATTGTTAAAAAGGAGGAGGAATGAAGGGAAGCTAATTTGGAAGAATTGTGTTTTCTGATTTAAATGTCTACCACACATCTCTGCTCAGCACATAGCCATTCACTTTCAGAAAATATATATTTGCCTTCAAATTCTCATCCTATATAAAAGCATCTGAAGATTAACCCAAGTATTTTGCTCCAAAATTCTGTATCCATACATATAAAACTGTTATTCTTAAACCTCGAAAAACAGATTAGCAGCTTTAGTAAAAACTGGTACAGCCCACTTCAGCTTTTCAAAACAACTTGACTCTCAATCTAGAATGTGACTGCACAACACTTCAATTCTCTCGCTGTCAATTTAAGACAAATATGTTTTTGTTATAACTTTTTCTCCTCTACAGTATTTCATAAAGGTGGAGATTTTTTCCCCTGCTTGGTTCTTAGTTTCCTAGTTTTTACACTGTTGATAAAATTTTATGTGCATCTTTTAGAATTTTGAAAACGAGAATGATGCTCAAATACCATTGATTCAATGACAGTCACACTTCTCATCATCTTTCATGAGTCTAGCTGTACATTTAAAGGGCATTTATAATCTGTCCCACACGTGCAGGGCAACAAAACTGGTGTAAATCCATGTGATTTTAAAACCAGAACATTTCCAAAGGGAAAAAGAGATCTTACACTGTGTTTCATCCTGGTCGTGATTAAAAATTCTGTCTAAGATTTTTATTTACTTCTTTAATTATAGTTTTCCTGACTTTACAGAACACCTCTTGGCTTCTCTTCCAGTAAGTATTCTCTACATCAGAAATGTTACAAGCAACATCTACCATATCCAGGTGTGGAAATTCCATTTTCCTTTCCTCCTGCCAAATACCGATGAAGTTCTTTCAACATATTTTAGCATCAAGGACTAAATGCAATTCTCTTCAGATTTTAAAACACAGAGTAAACATACAGTTATGTTACTTCACAGATTGCAACCCTGCAGTTAGCCTGACAACTTGAGGCTTTATCTACTTCGTCTTCTTAATGAAGAATGGAAATCTGGCAGCTTTAAAAACCAGAATTTTCTTCAATTAAACATACAACTTATGAAACCAGTAAATCAACTATAAAGTACCTCAACTACAAAGAGCACTGAGGCTTGATTTCATTATGGCTTTCAACTTGCAAAACACTAAAGATTCTGATACTGACAACACAAATATAAATGAAACCAACGGGGAGCCAGATCTGTAGCAACTGGGAAGGATTCTGAAAACCATAAAAGCATCAAGATAATATAAAATGGAGGATAAAAAACACCAGTAGCAATTTTTGCAGAAATTACCCATACAAAAAAAGTTACTGCAGACCTAAAGAATAGTATCTGAATAGGAATCCACTCTGAAATGATTAGAGGGAGAGGGAAGGAATTGGAGACTCAGATTTCTCAAAACTATTGTTGTAGGTTGCATGCAGCCTCATTATAACTGTACTGATGTACAAAGAATTGGGAGTTTTTTCCCCCAGGAGAAAGAGAAAGCAAAAGGGTTTGTTTTTTTTTTAAAGAAATATCAAATTAGTTTTTGGAGAACAATTTTGCACTTGCATAGAATTCCAAACCACTGGGCTTATCAAGTAACTCATTGCTCAGAAGCAATTAGCCTCACTGTACCTGAGGGTGTATTAGTAAGAGTGCAGCTAATAAGCTGAAGGTTATTCTTCTCTGCCTGTCACTCGTGAGACCATATCTGGAGCCTTAAGACAAGAAGGCAAACAGGAAATCTCACTGCTGTCTACAGGCTTGGGAAGGCAGATGCAAGCAGGTTGTTCCCGGTACACAGTCTTAGGACAAGAGGTGGCAGATGTAAGTTTGATCATGACAAATTCCAGTTTGACATATGAACACAATCTTTTACCCCATGAGGGTGGTCAGACACTGGGAGTGACTGACTGGAGAGGTTGTGGAAACTCTGTCCCTGGAGATGTCCAAAATTTTCACTACACAAGGTCATGAGCAAAACAATCTGATCTAATTTGATGTGCCTTGAGCAGGAGACTGGAGCAGATTACCTCAGGAGATCCATTCCAATCTAAATTATTCTATGATTCACAACTGTCAATGAATCCCAAACCAAAAACCTCATCTGAGAACACCAGGATTGTACCCCTCAGATTGTTCAGTGATTGTTCAACACTCTGCAAGAGGTGAAGATAAAGTACACAATAGTGGGATCCATGGCTGGATCAACAGCAATAGAGAAAAACTGGGAAAAAGTAGTAACGGAATACAATTTAGACAGTGCTTAAACAAACATCCAAGGGACTTTACTTTTGAACCCTTGGGCTGCCTTGTGTTTTCTATCTTCTGTTGCATCCTTCTTGTTCAACATTCTGCAAGAAGAGGTGAAGATAAAGTACACAATAGTGATCAAAGCAGTGTCGTGTCAGCTCCAGAGGAGAAAGGCATGAAGGCAGAAGAGGTGTTCCTGATGAGATCACAAAGGTGAGGAGCTGTGCTCACTAAGGCATGGAATGCTGGAAGTTGCTCAAGCAAAGCTCGGAAGGAAAAGGTCGAGGATCAACAATGTATTACATGGCAGTGCTACTCTGTTCCTGCTGCATTCCATCCTGCCAAGAGCTCTTTCCATTGGCCTGGATTTGTTTTGGGTTGTTCTTTGAGACGTTCCCTGAAAATACATATAAAATACCCCAACAAAACCACTGGATGTTCCTGGACAGGTGTGGACTATATAAAAGAGATACGCTTGCTTCCTTTTTTTCAGACAGGTCAATATAATAAAGAACAAATTATAACATTCAGTCAAAATCAAACAAAGTCAATGCAGCAAGCTCTGTTTAGAGATTCCTTTAAATGTCCACTAGCAATACAATTAAAGCAGCCAGACATACCAGTACAATGACTGTTGAACACAGTCTGGCTGCCTTCACATAGAAAACTCATCAGTACACCCACGCTAACCTGTAAATTCTCCAGTTGTTCCTAGTGTTCAGGGACAGAGATTTCACACGTGCTTTTTCTTGACAACCAAGCCACCACAGCACTTGTGTTGAAAGAATTGACATTTGTGGGTTAAAAATAGGTTTGCCAGTGTGACATGTCCATTTCAGCTTCCTCCATCGCTTCTGCAAAGCCGCATTGGGAGGACTTTCAGTGAACACTGTAATACTTAAATGCCGGCTAACCCTTTGGCTTAGCTCTAGAAAATGAATGTTTTCAAATAAAATTGATTAGCCAGCAATCTGCTATGCTTTCTGAAGTGGCAGATGAATAGAAATGGCTTTTAGCATACACTTATATTACTTAACTATCAGTGTATCTAACATAACAATACAGACGTGCCCTGTACCTTCTGCTACAGATCTTTCCAATATGAACATCCTACTCACTATCCACTGCAATTTTCCAAACACTCTTTTTTGCACTAGTTGGGTATTTAAAAATAAATTAGCAGGAATGACAGCAAAATAACAGGGAATAATTCCCAAAAATAAAAGGGAAGCAAACAGGCATTTCTAGTCATAGCCTTGCCTCAGTTTTGCCATCCTTTGATGTGCTTATTATTTGTTAAACTTACACTTTTGTCATCTTAGCACATCTACAGAAGAATGCTAATGCCACATTAACTAGCATTCAAGTCTGGAATTTTTGAAAACTACTGGAAGAAGATGGTGTGTGAAAAGCAGCACAGAATTCCTGAATCCTGAGGTCTCTCTAGCACAAACTCACATGTTACTGCAGTCTCTCCCTTAGCTGGGACTTTTCTTGATGCTCTTGTCTTCCATCTGATCATCTATTTTCCTGAAAATCTAGGATATTAAAATATACCTGACGATATCAGCTCAAACCAGATAACAAGATCAGAAAAAACACAAGGCAAAGAGAGGATCTAGGTAAGAGGCATATGGAACTCTTTCACAGGAGAACAAATTTTTAAAAAATTATTAGAAACATAAACATACAGAAGCAGTTAAAGCTAACAATTGAAAACGTCAGGAAGCTTATGCAAAATGTTCATATTTTCAGGTTCTGGGAAGATTTTTCTATTAATAAAATGTAAAAATAAACTTTTAATTCTAAGGATCACTTAACAAAATAAATTAATGTCTGCTAAGAGAGTTTCATATTTAGTCTCAAAGTACCAATACATGTATGATCATTTCCAAAGTGATGTTTATTTGACAAGATTGAGAGAGATGCATTTGTATATATAATACAGGGAAAAAGAAAACCAAAAAATATTCAACAGCTTAATCAGGAGTAGCACCATCTCAAGGACTTTAATCAATGGTGTTACCTGACTAGCCAAGGTAATTCTTAAAAACTCTTTTAAAGAAGCATATCTAATAATGGGACATGCTGGTTAAATTGAACATAAAAATTAATTAATTTGAAGTTAAACTAGGTCTTGTTTTTCACTAGAATAAAAAGATACTTAGAAATAAATCTATGTTAGGTTTAAAAATATTACTTGTGAGTTTTTAAAACAAAGTACATTAATTCAAAATTCCCATTTACTCTGCAGCTTGCAAGAGCCTTACTCTCTAGGTAAACATAATTAAAGTTGTTATAAAGCCTATTTCTAAAGGTTAAAAAAAATGACCACCAAGGCTCAATCACCCGTATCTTACAATGAATATATGACCAGAGAGAACAGAGGTATTCTAGTAAGCTTCTAGCACCATTTATTTGTTTACACTTTTTATTCTTATTTGGCTCAAACATCTGGGCCACCAGACAAACTGACTAGAAATGATTCATCTAAATGCAGGACAAAACCAAAATTTTCTCTGAAATTTCATTTTCATTGAATTCACACAAGGTTCTTTGAAAAAACACCCAAAATCCCAAACACATAGGAGAAATATTTTCTACAACTCCCAGCAAAGCTCGGTATTACAGTTCTTTATTCCTGTAGGAATATCCATTTAAAAAAAAAAACAAACAAACCACAGCCTTTTGAAAGTAGACCTTTAACCAGCATCTCTCAGTCAAGAGACACTGCAAGATATTCTCTGTAATTGAAATATTTGGTCTGCAGACCAAATAACTGATAACTGTACCTGTATGAGACCTTTTATGTAGCTCCAAATTGCTTGGATGCTTGAAAGCCTTCCCACATAACTCACAAGTATATTGTTTCTGTGACTGAAGAGTCTGTGATTGTCCTTCTTGTTCCAAAGGACCTTGAGATCTTTCCATTTCAACAGTTTGTTCAAAATTCTCAGAATTCACTAAATCTTCAGCTTCTTTTTCATCAGTAACTCTAACATCTGTCGTGTCCGTGGTACTTTCATTTACAGGTCCAATTATTTCTGTTATTCTGTTGTCATCTCTCTGGGGCTCAGGCGGCTGCTCTGCTGATTTCTGAGATCTTAGAAAATTTAACTTTTTGAGGTGTATTGCCTTTTTCAGCCGCATCTGTCTGGTGGGCTGCATAACTGTGCTCTCTGCATCTTGGTCTGGAGCAGCTTCGTTTGCAGACTGAACCAGAAAGTTCGACGGCAAATGATCAGAGGTTTCCAGAATACACTCAGAGTGATTGACAGTGCAAGAATTATTCTCCACTGTGTTTATTTCCGTGGATGCGTTGTAAGAAAAGGATGGTTCTGCTCCTCTCTCGTGATCAGAGCACGCGTTTTGTTTATAGAACTGTTTACTGTAAAAGTTGCGTAGTTTATAGTAGTAATTTGGTTGTTTAAATGGAAGCTCTGTGCAGTTGCCATCTAAGGAGTCTGGTGGTTGTTTCTGTCCATCACCCGAGGGGGTGTGCAGATTAACAGACTGTGATGGATGTGAGTGGTGCTCAGCCAAGACTTTGTTAGTTTGTGTGTCAGCTGAGCATTCAGGCAATAGGTTTGTCCCATAGCCATCGCCGGCACAGCTGGTATCCGTACCCAAAGTGTTCTGCAGTGAAAATACACTATTACACGGCATGCTGGCTGCTTGCTCCACAGCTGTGGAAGATTTTAAAAAGGTGTGGCAAATGTTCAGCACATTTTGCACTTGGAGGCACTGTGCAATGTCCAGCATAGCTTGTACATTGTCCTGACTAAGATCCAGGTGGGAGGTGTACATGAAGTCCAAGATCTGGCCTATGCCACCTACATTTTTAATGTCCAAGTGAAACACATCATTCTTCTGGCCTGAAGAATTCTGGAAAAGGGTCCTGATAAAATAAGGCAAATATTCAAATACAAACGCAAATAATTCACAAACACTTCAATAAGAAAAATATCCATACACCTCAAATAGGCTGTCTGGCACGAAACAAGTTTGTACTCTAAGGCCTTACCTAGATTGTAGTACTTTTGAAGATGAATTTCTCAGAACTGCTCAATTACTTGTCTTATATATTAGTCCTACATTAGTGCATTTGAAGTATAAATCAAAGCAAATGATCCTTTATCTAACTTTAATTCTGTATTTTTTCATGTTTTCAAACAACACCCTGTCCTTGTGGTTTCTTATGCACTGTTCTTCACATATTAGGTGCAGTGGCGTATTTATGGACAATCTGCAAAACTGGTTGACTCAGAACGGTTTTTCTCCCTTCATCTGGCAAATCAAACAGGACATGAGAAACTTCCTAGCAAAATGGAGAAGACAGACCTCAAAGTCAGCTAGACTATTCTCCTCCGGCAACTGAGCTTGTCCATCAAACTCTATCAGTAAACCTGTCGAAGTTCTTAGCATTAGTTCTTTCTCCACAAATACACAAGAGAATGGCAATATTAAACAAGATGATGGCATCATTTTCAATCTATTCTCTCATATCAAAAAAAAAGTACTTTTTTTACTGGTACTGGATGAGAACCAACTAAAAGAATAATGAAGAGGACAGGTACATACATAATCCTAAAACAGCAGTGCAACCAATACCCACTGAATTTTCACTGAATCCTTAAAGTGAATGAATTCACAAAATTTCTTACTGTTTGATGTAAAGTATTCTCAGCATCAGAGATGTGGTTCTTCACAGGCACAACCAATCCTAGATTAAGTGGGTTCATACTCTCTCTCAGTCAAGAATCTTATACCCTTCCATTAAAATCCTGATACTCCCACAGTAAACAGTGACATATAAATGGGGTCAGGTCACTCATATGTAGTTATCTTCCTACACTAGAAAATGCCCCAAAGTTGATGGTTCCTCTTTGTGGGCTAAATCTCAAATTAGGTTGTGTTTAAAGGTGGGCATAATATCAAGGAGCTCTAAATCTTAAAAAAATGTGAGTCTATGCTGAAACTTTAGAAATGAAGGGGATACTCTGAAGCCAATGCCCACATCCAAATTCTTTCATCAATCTAAACCATAAATCTAAATCTTTCATAAATCTAAATTAAAAACGGAACTACAATGAACAGATCTGGGTTGAGAGTTTAAATTAATTAGCCACTTATATCCTATTGAATTTTAATAGGAGTTGAGCACTTAGTTCTTTTTAACTACTTTAAAAATTTGGTCTTTGAGCATAATTGCACTTCATCAGCAGTACACCACTAGAGGAGAAAAAGGAACCTCTTATCTTTTTTCCCTGGTCATAACATAAAAACAGGTTTCTTACAAATTAATTAGCAGTCGAGCTTTAGAGACGTTTCAAAAAACAACGTCTAAAAACTGCCAGATCTAACAGCTTCCTCATAACTAATATAAAACACTAAGTTGGGAGATCCAGCACCCTCCAAAATTTGGAGGCACAATTGAGGGCAGCACAGAAGGGGAAGAAAACAGTGATGTGACGTAATGGGCCACCCGTATACTCTAAAACACAGTTGTTGTCTCTGAGAATCTGAGGAAGTAGAGATTCAGAAAAAAACCTCTGTAGTCAAATTTTATTTAGAATATGATTTATGAAACAAGTCACATTATTCAGAAGTGGATAATGTTTCATCAATTATATCCCTTATTTGGCTCTGTTCATATACTCTGTTACGTTCCTTGCAAGCAGTTATCTTTTCCTAGTGAAATACTGAATGCAGGTCCTTGCCAGAATCCATTATATGAAGCCCTGTAAGCAAGTAAATCACGAAAATGTCAAAATCAAAGAGCAGACTATGAATACTTGACACAGCTTTATCTCTGGACAAACAATTTCCCTCTTCTCCTTATACTCACAAGAGCTACTTAGTCTGCAAGCAACAGAAAAAAATACCCTTCTCAGAGAAAACCTCAGCCAAGAGCATTTAGTTAACTTTATAAATAGAAGAATTTTTTATCACATACCTGAAATATTGACTGAAAGCAGCTAATACATTTTTGTGTGCTTTGAAGCAGACACCTTTCACCACCAGCATGCAGTCACAGAGAAGCCCCTGAATGCGCTGTTCATGTAGCTGCTGGAGAAGATGACAGCTATGGCTAGCAACAGTGTCCATGCTAGAAAATCACTTAAATTACCTACAATGAAATAAAATGCTAAGGTGAATATTAAATTGCAAAATTAATTTAAAATATTAAAACATTTCTACAATTTGTTTTAGCTTTCAAAGGACACAGACTTCCGTTTACACCTGCAATGTGAGCTCTAATGACGTTTTTCTGGTTAAAGATGAACTACAGTATTGTTCACCAATAGATACACGGCAATACACATATGAAATACTGATTTTTACGGAGCTTTGCTTACAACAAAAAGCTTCTGCAAAAATCTAATGGTACTGCCAATTAATTGAACTCCATAACCACAAAAAAATGCACCCCAATTTAGACAACTTCCACAATAATTAGATTCTAATGCAAAAACATATCACATGTACAAAACCAGCAGCATTTGTAGAGGAAAACCTCAGTTTCTTCACCCCCTAAACTCACAAGGGAGAACATAGTACTAGCATTATTTGTTGCCGTTTTAGCTATGCACATCTCCATTGTGGATCTGATTAATTAGACTCGTTAGTATGGTATCATTTTTAATATAATGTAATATCTAAATGAAAAAGTCCCCTCTAAATAGGTTGAAAAGACAAATCACACTCCCACAAAACACATTTACATTCAATTCTATACTTCCTTTTTAAAACACGTTCTTACACAAATGTAATGCTTCCCCTGCACGCTTGTAAACATGACAATTCCAGCTATTAGGACAGCTAGAACTCCTACTCTTCTAGCTAGGAATGAAGGAGGAAAACCGTCCTATTCCAAGGAAGGAAGGAGGAAAACCACCTTGTGTTAAGCACCACTAGATAGCGGTTGCCCCATTCTCATATCTCATGAACGACAAAGGTTCCACATTTTAATATATCCTGCTTTACTCTGTGATTCACTGCCTCCTGCTGTATTACATGGGGGGCTGTTATATCGTGCTTTTTCTCTATTAATGCTTATCATGTTTTGACCAGACTTTAAAATAAAGCAAGCACATTAATTTGACAAGTAACTGCTTTCTCTATGAACGTCTCCCACCACGGCATCCTGCAATTACTTTGACAACCAGTGAATTGCCTCTCATCCATCAGGTGCGTGTCTCCCCCCGGGACCGGCGGGCACGGGGAGCCGCTCCCGAACTGGGGGAACCCCTCCAACACAGCCGCTATTAATGTTTAAGTTCCCCTCAGCCTTGCCCAGGCGGAGCCCAGGCTCGAGGTGCCACACGGAGAAAGGGACAGAGGGAGGGTTTGCCTCACTGCGGGCCGGCTCTGCCGGGGGACAAGGGCGAGCGGCCGGTGGCGGGGTCGGGGGCTGCGGCGGGAGGAGCGCGCGGACACACAGCCCTGGG
>VZTA01018420.1:184846-202637 GCA_013398855.1 Mohoua ochrocephala
GGTTACTGGTTCCCCAGTTTGAGTGATGGGTATGGGGGTTACTGGTTCCGGGGTTGGGGTGGCGGGTGCGGGGGTTACTGGTTCCCCAGTTTGGGTGATGAGTAGGGGGGGTTACCGGTTCCCTGTAGGGCTGGCGGGTACAGGGATTGCTGGTTGCCGGGGTGCTGATCTCCCCTGCGCTCAGGGAGGGCATCAGGTGAAACGAGCTCTTGCACGTGCAGCATCGGGCTGCTCACCCTGTCTGTCAGTGGGTGCGCAGGTGCGTTTCTCTTCGGCGCTCCAAGTGTTGCTTTCAAGCGGTAAATTAAGATTTCCTTCTTGTATCCTACAGTTGTGCTTCTGTGGGAAGGAAGAGGCTCCTGACCACTCGCCAATATGGTAGTTTTCACATGCAACGCGTGTGGAGAAGCTGTGAAGAAAGCACAGGTTGAAAAGCATGTGAACATCTGCAGAAACTGTCAGTGCTTGTCTTGCATGGATTGTGGCAAGGATTTCTGGTAAGTAAAGGATGGGAAGTAGCCTTGCTCACTCTGCAGGGTTTGTCACAAATACAAGAGATGCAAGCCAGAAATTTTCACTGAAGGCTGTAGCATGACAGAAATGTGTGTGGTCTTACAAGCATGTACTTTAAGCACATCAGATTTTACTCATTTAAGCATTGACAAGGGTAAGGTTTAAATGATCTGTTCATTTAAATCATTTATTACTTCCGTTTGTTGATGAGGTAAGTGTTGCATAGTTTGAAGACTGAAGCATTTCAGTGACCTGTGGTTAAAAATCTCTTATGTTCAGGGGCGATGACTATAAAGAGCATGTGAAGTGCGTAAGTGAAGACCAGAAATATGGTGGAAAAGGCTTTGAAGCCAAAACTAACAAAGGAGATGCTAAACAGCAGGAGTGGATTCAGGTACGGTTTGTACTATATACACCTACAGTAACTATTGTCTGTAATCATCAGAGACAGAAAAGAGGCTATACTGGCTCAAACCAGAGGTCTATTTTTAACAATATCCCCAGCTGTCTTCTGGCATTTCCTTCGTAGGTCTGTGTTTATCCTGGTAAGAAATGTGTCTTTTGTTTTGAATCCATCTCTTACTAGTTTGTTTAATGTAATGTTCCCAGCTGCCTACAAAGAGACATTGGTTGTTGTCCATCCTTTTCATGCCGTATATGCTTTTGTAGACCTCTGTCAGGCATCCCTCCCCATCTCATAGTCTTTGTTCAAGGCTCAAAAATCCTACCCTGCTTAGTTGTTCTTCATATGTAAGTTACATCTTTGGTCCTCTAACGTCTTCCCGCTTCTACCGTGTGCTTGTGAAATGCTGTTCAAGATATGAGTGAACCATAGATTTACCATGTGTCATAATTATGTTTTCTGTGTCCTTTATTCCTTTCTAACTTTTTTGTTGGTTCATCTACTTTTGGTTGGTTTATTTGTTTGGGTTTTTTCACTGCTGCTGCTAATGGTGTCGGCATTATCATGGAATTGGCTATTTTAACCCTGAGATCTTGTATCTAAACTCCAATGGTCATCCTAAAGCCTGCCATTTTAGATGTGAAATTAGGATTGCTTTTCCTTTTCTTCTTGCTTTACATGAATTTGTGTTGAATGTATTTCACCTTTTTATTACCTAGTCACTCATTTTCTTACGATCTTTCTGGAATCCTCATAGTCCTCACCCTGAATAGCTTCGTAACATCAGGAAAATTTTATGTCCTCTTGTCAGATATTTTGTAAATAAGTTGAACAGGAGAAGCTCCAGCATGGATAGAAATATCTCCTACCCTTTTTGTCTTACGCAAGAACCTACCCTCTTATGGCTGTCCTGCAAAGGTTTTTGGAAGGACCTCAAACACATCTTTAAAACCCCATTAGTAATAAGTTAGATCACCTTTATGCATGGATTTGTTGATTTCTGTCTTGTGTAGAACACATCCTAACAAGGTGCTAAGCTACATGCATACTTGAAGCATATGATTAATACCATTAAAGTCAGAGATGAGTGCTGTTGTTGAGATTGGACATTGGTAAAGGCAGTATGATGTGAGTGCTTTTGCTTATGAACGTTGGTAGCCTGCCTCAATAGTAAGTAATTCTTCCGTAGAAAGGTGAAGATTATGACCAGACACCCTCTTCTGACAGTCTTAACAAATTCAGCAAGCCTTTCAGTCATCAGATTTTCAGCAGTACAAGAAGGGTCTCCAGTGTCCAGTGGCTACACTCTTCAAACACTGGGAAGCTCAGGGCCTTTTTCCCACCACAAGCAGCAGTGCTTTTCAAGGGACTGCCATGAGGTCCTGGTCTGATCTCCTCTGTTCTCTCGAGCTGACACCCATAGCTCAGGAATATCCAGAGGTGTCTTACAGGTATGAAAGCTTGTTGAAGCTGGCACTGCTGCCAGAAGAAATGCATGTCAGCTGTGGCATCAAAATAAGCCTGATTTTTCATAATTAACTCCAGAAATTTGCCAAAACCAAACAGTTGCTTTTCTTAGTGCAGGTCTTTTTCATGCTGCAAGAATCCCTTCCATGACACAGTGACTTCAGTTTGAAATGTTTTTATTATAGCTTGTAACTTGTTCATCGGAAAGCACTGGTGAGCAGTCCTGCTTGCCTCTGCTTACTACATAGGTATAATTGTTTATATAGATAATTTTGACACGTCTAACGAGCCATGATAGAACCAAAGATCAGTGTTTTTCTCGTGGTTTTTGAACACTTCCTATGAGTAGACCATACCAGCTGTGGGTGCTGGGTGATTTCTGCCCAGTGTGTTTCAGACTTGCACACCTTACATGTACCATTTGATCCTTATGCTGCGTTGCTGATTTAATTCTGTTTTACTTCATTCAGAAAATTCATGAAGTAATGAAGAAGCCCAACATAAGCCCTAAAGTGCGGAACATCCTGGAGCAAATGCGCGCCTTTGATAACATTCCAAGAAAAAAAGTAAAGTTTCAGGTATGTTTTAATAGAGATTTGCAGTGAGCATAAAAATAGACTTTTTTAGGGAATGCCACTCTCTTTTAACAAAGGTGGGACAAATTGCTTATTTGGGCATTCGTATAGATTGTGTAATAACTAAATTTCAAATAGACAATCGTTCTAAAATACATTTATTGCTTAAAAGGACTCTTAGAGTACCAGTTGAATTAGGTATTAAGCCAGAGATTTACCATTTAAGCTTAATCTCCATATGTAGGTTTGTCCTGTTTTTAATACCTTTCTTTTTTGACTGTTTTCTGTTTCTATTGAATGTCCAGATTCTTAGACATACTTTTAAAGATTTCTCATTTCTTTGGCTTTTATTTTTTCCCGATGAAGGCAAGATGCTGTTTTGAAAGTTTTCCTGTTACTCAGTATTCTGACAGAATCTCCCATTCTGCATGCTTCACTAAACTAAATTATGAATGTGGAGAATTAACTGTGTGTAAAGAATTTCAGTAAAAGTAAAGAATTACTCACAAACTGGCCTTTTTTTCCACCTCTCTGTTCTGTGCCTCAGATTGTGAGGCTGAGAGAAGATCATGCTTCCTTCCAAAGCACTCAAATAGAACTTAATAGAGCTGTGGTGAAGTTGCTGCTAGCAAGATGAAGGTTAGAATATTTCCCTACAGAATTAATGTTCTGAGTAAGACAAATGATATTTTCAAGAAGCTTCTCTTTTTAATAAGATACACTGCAGTGGAAGATCAAAAGTTTTTGCAGTTAATTGTTCCAATTTACTAATGCACCTTTCCTGGGGTTTTCATTGCAATACAAAAATCTTTACATTACATTTAACACTGAATTCCACATTTCTAAAAGTTGATCTGTTGCAGATAGTGTGAACAGTGTAATTTACTGCTTTATTTTCATTTTCACCAGGAATACCTACAATAACCCAAACAACTTTCAAAGGTTTGCATTGAGATATTTGCTTAAATGTTACTTTCCTGTGATAAACTAAGGTGTCCATTTAGGAGCATGACCATGTGTCCAGTACACAAATAAATAAGATCAGATCATTAATGTTTTAACTCATGGGAACAGTCAGAAGATTTGGTGGGAGGTTAACATAACCAGTTGTATTCAAAAGCTTGAAGGTTATCTTTTGTATACATTTACCACTTGGGGATGGCTGTTGGTGAGGCAATTGAGATATATGGTGTAGCCTCCTAGCAATACCTAGACGTAATGTGCAACAGTTTAGCAAGGAGGCTTGAGAGATTCATAGGAGTAACTTCTAACCAGATCTTAGTCAAAAGCAGTGATTAGATTCTTAAATGAAAAATAAAAACCAAGAACCAAATATATGGTAATGAAGAAAGAAAATCAGAGGTGCGCGTTTTCAGTTATTGTGGTTTTTCTTTTCCATGCACAGAATTGGATCAAGAACAGTTTGAGAATTCATGACAGCACTTTGCAAGATCAGGTGTGGGATGTTTTCTCGGAAGCAACCAGAAACGTAAGTTTAACTGGAGGTACAACATCATAAAACAGGAACGCACTTCAAAATGTTGGAAGGAAAACCTTTCAGACTCCTTTTGTAGGTGTTACTAGAAACATTGTCTCCCTTAGTTCCAATGGATTCTGTTACAATGTAGTATTTCTTGACTAAATTGCTTATTTCTGGAACACGAAAGTCTTGCTGAAGTAGTTGTTCATACTGGGTAGGTTGTGATAGAAAACTTGCACACGGTGACATGATTATACCATGAAAATCAGAAGGCTAATTTATGCTACTAGTGCATAAAGAAAGGAAAATACACTACCTTTATCTTTGATTCCAATCTTTTAGTGCACACTAAGACAGAATAAAACATCTTTCAGAACATTATTGGACTCAAATTTATGTGTATTGGAGTGAGAAATTAGCAGCACATAGTTCACCTATTTTATTAGTGGGGAGAGAGGTCCTCCAGTTCGTGGCACAAGTTCCTCCCATTTCTTTGTCCAAACTGTGGACTCACTCTGATCTTTCTGTCAGTGCCTAATTATTTGCTATTTCATTAGTGTGTTTTGGTAGGGTGTTGTTTTGTTTGTTTGTTTGCAGCTATTGCTGCTACTCAAAAGCTGTTAGAGAAGGTCATTTCTCAGTTGATGTCAAGGTGCTCTCCCCCCTTTCCACCACATTCTTTTGAGGAAGAGTGCAGGCATAGCTCTGGCATTAATCTCCTGTTGATTATGCTTCATGTTTCTGACTTGATGATTCCAGTTAAATGTATTTGCAGTTTTTCTGAGGAATCCAAATATAAGAACCAGGAAGGAAAGAAACACATCTACTGAAGGATAGGAACATAACAAACTCTGGACACTAAAGTACATTGTTTTGCTGGAGCATTAATACTGAGTTGATACAACTTCTCTGAAGTCATAAGCAGTTCTGTCTTGACTTAAACTAATTTTTAAGAAAGTCTTCAATCTGAAAACCTTTTATTTAAACACAAATTTAAACAATTACACTGTCCATAGAGCACAGCATTAAAGTAAAATATATAACACAGCTTTCTTTCTTCGGTGATTTCAATTCACCTTTAAGAATTCTTAGATCTTAAGATAGGATTTGTTATACATACCTTGAAGTGTATATACTCAACGTAAATTCTTAAGTAGAATTCAAATTTAATTGAAGTAACTCTTTATAAAAACATGTTGGTGCTAAGTTGCTTGTATAAAGATCTGTTCTTTTTCTAAATGGCTACACTAACATTTCAGTAATTGTATTCCACTTTTAATTATTAAAATTAAAGTTTAAATTGAACATTAAATTTATCATTAATATATTAATTATTCTACAAGAAAATCATTATAAGCCCAGGTACATTAAAAGATAATCAAATATGTTGAGAAAAGTACAATTAAAACAACCAAGAGTGCCTTTCTTAGCATTGTGCAATAATGGTTTGTTGTCCCAGATACATCCAAGACGGGGAAGTGGATGGTAAAAGGGATTATTACTCATGGGCTGTGTATTTGGGATTAAGTTCTGCATCTTGCTGTAATCTGCTGTAGTTTTATTTGTGTGAATAAAGAGTTGTCACTTTCTTAATTACATTTGGCAAATAATTTAAAATACAGTAGACACTTACTTCAACTAGAAATGATATCTGTTGTAAGATAACATTTCTTCCGTGGTGTTAATTAGCATTTGGTCTGTTAAGTTAAGAGTCAGGCACACTATTTCACTAGCGCTGCTTCTCAGGTAACTGGTGACATCACGTGTGAGCAATTTCATTGATTTCAGGATGTCAGTGTTCTGAACAGGTGCCAATGATCTAGTAGAGGAAAGTTGCAATGTCAAAAAAATGCATGTAAAAACTGTAATAATCTTTCTTTCAACAAAAGATTTCAAATGGAAAAGAGCAAGACAAACCACAACAGAAGGAGGAGCGGCAGTCTGCAGAAACTGGGGAAAAAACAGTGGCAGAAGAAAATGGAATTACAGATGAAAAAACAGAGAGGAAAAAGAGTAAGAGAGAACGAAAAGAGGAGAGACAAAAGAACAAAAAGAAGGAGAAAAAAGATATGAAATTAGAAAACCAGGCAGAAGTAAAAAAAAGTAAAAAGTCCAAAAAAGGAAAGGAGAGCGTGGAGGATGAATTCGAAGTAAATGGAAGTGGCAATCACAGCGAAACAGAAGAGGAAACAAATGTAAAGAAACGCAAACATAAACATGTAGAAGGTATCCATCATACAACTTATATTCTTGTTTGTTTTGAAGATGCTTTTTCTCAATTTCAAAGCTCAATAAACTACCGAAGTAGAATTTTAAAGTAGTGCATTAGATATACAAATAAGTTTATTTTTAACAGTGATTGCACATTTCTTTTATAAAATCTGAACCACTTTGCAAATATAAGCTCATGTTATAAGAACAGAAATTTTAAGTCATGTCAGTACTCCTAGTTTTAAATCTTTTTTGTGTATGTTTATCCAATTTCATCTCTAGAGGAACCTCCTACCAAAACAAAGAGAATGAAAACTGAAAGCATTTCAGAAGACGTGGAAACAGAAAACATCAATGACAACGAAGAAAATGTGGGAACAGGTATTTTTAAAGGGACAATTTAGATAGTTACAAAACTATTTTGCAAAAGACCTAAGCAGGATATAAATACAGTGCTTCTGTAGCAAGCCATGAAATAAGTTGTGCCTCAGTATACATAGATGCGTGTATATGTAGTATACACATCTGTTCCAGAGTAAGTAGCCTGTGCTACACTTAACACCTGATAAGGAATTACTTCTCTCATTTGTTGTTTCTGCTGTGCTGGCAGCCTTTGGCTATGCTTGGTTCCGGTGGACTCTGAGATTTCACCACAGTGGGTCTCTTCCCTGCTGCCATGCATGTGAGCCAACATAGCAAAAAGGGTAACGGTTCACAGACCTCTTGGTATCTCTCATATCCCCATTTTTGCTCAATGAATCATAAATTTGACTTCAGATGTGTTGAACCTTAGTTTATGCTTAGATAAACCTACTCTGCCTATGACCTGGCACACTGACTGTATACAATGCCTGTATTTGAACATAGAGATTGTTTATTTGGAAACCACCAATTAATGACCTCTGAAGGCAGTGTGGTCTAAATTTGACTGCCTGTGCTTTAAGTGTGAGGGGACAGGATCTTAACTGTTCCTGCATTATCTAAGAGTTTCTGCTTAATAGCTGAAGTGCAGAAGGTAAGTAAAAACAATTCTGACACCTGTTGTTCAAGTACTGTGTTGATTCTTCATCTCTATTCTGTTATATATTCAGGAACAGCTGATGACTTTTTGCTTAAGACACCCTCCTGTTGTAGGGTCAGTAAGGTAACAACTGTTGTGGTAGCCAAACTGATTCCAAAATTAGGAGATTGAAGGCTGGTTAGTAGTAGAGAAGACGACCCAGAATACCTACTTTTGCTAACGATGTTTTATACCTAATTGTTTTCCAGGTAAATTCAACTGGAAGGGAACCATCAAAGCTGTTCTGAAACAGGCTCCAGACAATGAAATTTCAATTAAAAAACTAAGAAAAAAGGTACTTTACAGCATGGCTTTTTTAATCTCCTTTGGTCTTGTGAATTTATTTGTGTAATGCTGAAGTTGAGAAAATTCTGGCTTGCATAAACAAAAAAGTTTGACATTTTTTAACAGAATGTCAGCTGAAGGACAGGTTCTTCATTGCTTACTGAATTACGTAAGAAATTCAGTGCTAGTTCTGCAAAGGAACAATAGCTTCCATGCCACTTTTAATACAGTAACGTATTGCTTACAGTGGAATCATCTTCACGAACTAAGAACCATTTCTCTGTCTTTGTGCAGGTGATAGCTCAATATTATGCAGTAGCTGGTGAACGTCACAAAACAGAAGAGGAGATCCTAGTCACATTCAATAAGAAAGTGAATAACAATCCCAAATTTAGAGTTCTAAAGGACAAGGTGAAACTTGTGAAATAAACAGTTTGTATACTTTTCATAGCTGTTGCATTTTAATCTTACAGAGAGAGTCAAACTCTTCTGTCAGCTGTACAGATACTATGCATTGGTCTCAATTTAAATTGTGTCTGTGAAAGCAGAATTTAACTTTTAATACTGGATTCCTCCCCTTTTTCTAGATTTATTACAGAACATTTTCAGATATTTTATTTTTTGATTTTATGGAAAATGTATATTTTTTGGTACAAGTTTTAAGAGGCATTGAAAATAATTGCTGCCCTACTGTATTAAAATTCTTCCAGTAATGAATATAATTTATAGGTATGAATGTTTTTCAGGATCTGGGTTGTGTGGCTTTTTGCAGAAACTATTTTAAGAGCAAATAGGATTTTCATATTCAAAAACCCACTGTGGAATAAATGTTTTGTTATGCTAAAATTCAAAATGGTATGACTGATACCCACTTTACGCACTGTGGATAGTGTATGCAGCCTTTAATAAACTGTTGATTCTGTGTTGTAAAACAAATAATTAAAATGTCAGATTTGTGTATGCAATATTGCACATTCAGTGGAAACCTAAAGACTGAGTTACCTGTATATGCATTGCTACTGAAAGTCTTGATTAGTAATGCAACTGACTTCAACAGAAGCGGTTACAAGGACTAAAAATTGACTGATGAAATAGATTACTTTAAAATACAACCTTAAATATAATGAATCTTGTCACTTTATAATTGCATAATAAATCCACAAATTATACATAATTTGAAGAGGCTGTTGTGTTGCAGTCACCAAAACAATTTAGCTAGGCTAGAAATGTTACAGGTATGTTAAGAGACAGAACTGCCTGGGGGAAGTTACTTGACGCTTTATAGGTTTTTGCTTAAATGCAAAATTACTTCCACATAGGAAGTTTCCTATTATGACATAGTCTGTTAAAAACAGCGTTATAAAGCAGTCGGTGGTATGGTCTTTTTAAAAATTGCTTAGTGATTTCAAGCAGATACGCTTCTATAAAACTCCATAGTAAAAATATCTGAATTTATAGAAATATTGAATATATTAAAAGTGTAAATATTAAAAAATTAACTGTGATACATTAGGTCCAGTTTTTCAGAGTACATATTTGTCTTACCATAAAAGTAGCAAGAAAAGCACCTAATAAATTTATGATCTCTTCAGTAAGTGTTTGTTGTTTGTTGAAGCTATGCAGCAGTTCTTTTTATTCAGTCTAACAGATAACCAAATTCTTGGCTCCTGTCATGGTAGAGTTCTGGTGTCTTAGGCTCAGGGTTTACTGCAGTGATCACTGAATGAAGCAAAGAAGCAGGCTAAATGTTCAAGCACCATGGATCAGTTGAAAGCTGAAAATGAGGAATATCAAATCAACAGTATGCAGATGAGCTATCAGAGTAGGATTTGACAGAGTAATTTTTTTTCCTGCTTTAACTGTTATGAGTCTTAAAGGTTCGAACTGTGTACTCCCCTGTACATTGCTGTGGTTGGGTTAGTGGTGCCTGTGTGGAGTAGTAAACATATTGTAAATTATTCTTCCCCTCTCTGTGTGAAGGGTAAAGGAGCACCAGCTGATACTCAGTTTTTTCCCTCATGATTTGGCAGACACGAATCAAATGCATGCCTCTATTTGACAGTTGTTAGTGGGAGCCTCTTGCAAGTCAGCCCTGTTACAATTACAATAGTATAACTTCAGTATATGTTGCTACAGTAGTATTACCTTTTCCTGCTCTGTTGGCAGAAAGAGGGGGAGCGGGAGGGAGAGCAATATGCTTTGTAGGTGTATTTTTATTTCTGGGTGTTCCTGGGAGTACTGTGGTATGGTAGATGAGTCTATGCCTCTAATTATAGAAGACTTCAAGTGCTATTCCAGTCCATGCATTATTGTTGCATTATAGTTGCATTATTGACATGCACCTCTCCAGTAAAAAAAACCCCAACTTCGATGTTTTTTTATTAGACAATGAATAAAGTACTCAGAGAACTGAAATTCAGTTACAACAGATCTGGACTTTAATTTACTCCTTGCAACTAATGATGTCTTGATCAGATTGAAGTTACTACGACTTTGGTGGTAATTGTTTCAGAGGGAGGCATAATCCCTCGCAGATCATTGGGAATCCTTGAAGAAGACAGAAAAACAGCAGGACCTCTCTAATTTCTATCCATAATTAAGCAGCGTATTTACCAGTATTTTTTTAAATCCAGAATATGTTTTAGTGATTTTCTGAACAGCACAATGTAGCTCCAAAATAAAATATACCTTATTGTTAAAATTTTCCTTTCTAAAATAGTGTATTGAAAACTGAGTATCTTTGTGGCAGGCTGGGGAAGGAAGAAACAATGTAAATTAGAAAATTGTTTAAAGCTGGTGGCTTCCATTATAAGTATAGCATAAGCACTTAAGCAGGGACTTTAATCACTGGAAGAAAAAAAGCTTCAAAGGACAGCTACTTATTTGTTGTGTTCAGCCCTCCACTGTCCTGGTGCATTAGAGTAGTTCATTCTTTCTCCAGTGAAAACTGATCCTCCCACCTGGTGCTATAATCCAATTGCATCAGTACAATGTAGCGAGACCCCGACATGAGTAGTGGCTCGTAGCTGATGACCACAGGATATGGAGACCCAATACATGCTTTCGTTCGGAAACTTTTAAGGCTGTAACACTCACCCTTATTAAGGAAATAAGAGAGCAAATATTAAACTTTTTGTGCGAGATAAGTGAAAAAAGGCATATTGTTCTGTACGTTGAGCTGTATTCACAGGTTACAAGATATCTCAGTCAATATATTCAACATTTACCCCTTTCTTCTCCCAGATTAGCCTTCAAGAAAAAAACCAAGAATAAGTCCTCTAAGTTTCTTTTCTGCTCTGTCAGCCAAGAAAAGCTGCATATTATGTTTCCCATTAGTACTTTTACAGGAAGTGTTACTTTATATTGAATTCTAAATTTCACTTGGATGAGAGGAAGTTTTAGCAGTAACTTTCCCTTGCACTTTTTAAGATACAGTTCCTTTTGCCCCTGTAATCTGCTTTTCTTTGTAATTCTGGGATGTAATTCCTTTTGCACCTGAATCTTCATGCTTTTATGCTCTCAGACAGTAAAGGCTGAAAAACTTTCAAGCTTTTTGCTTAGATTGGACTTTTTTCTTCAAGACTGCAGATCACAGATCTTAGTCCTTTCCGAACACATCTATGTTTTATCTTTCCTTTATAAATTTATTCTAGATTTAGAATTGTCCAGTCTTTTGTGTGTTTTGCCCTTCTCATTAGATTCTTTTAGTAGAAACTGCTCTTGCTACGCAACTTCGTTACCTGAGTTACAGCAGAAGTAAAATACTGACTTCCAACAGCGGTAGTTTTACGGTTCCTGAAATTACTTGAAAGTAACAGAAAACCAGAAATGGTGTCTGTATGCCTACCCGTTAAACCCCTCTTCTCAAACTTCTGTGTGGAATGTATTAGCACTAAATTAGTATAAAAAGCCTAATTAAGGCCCGATTACAGTCAAGCTCAACTCACATGTATTTGTTTTATTAGAAAAAAGGTGCTTTTAAACATAATGGAATCTTCCTCTCAGGCAGCATGAAATCCACTTGAAAGTATTCAGATCACTACCGCTCACTTAGGTGACAAAGAAAAAGAACCTGAGTAAAAAAGAACCAGAATTCTGCCTGCATTGCAGGTGGCTCCAACCACACTGCATTTAGTCCTTCATTCTTGTTCCTTGCAGTAGCCATGCAATGAATCTCCACCATCCAGCCATTAATGTATAAATACAAAGCACAAAGTGCACTTTTAGACTTTGATTTTTTGCCCTTCTGCTGGCCTTTTCTCTTGATAAGAAGGAATTCCAGGTGGAATACACAGCTATTGGCATTGTATAGTATTCTTACATGACAAAGGCTTATGTTTTCTGTGGATGAAACAGGACCAGGATTTTTTCCTAGACTTTTCTTTCTTGCTATGTCTTACACCATGAAAATATGTTTCCTCTCGCTTCTTGCTCCTTCAATTCTGTCTCAGGTATTACACCTTTGAAAGTTTCAGCTTTTTTGGTGAACTTTCAGAACTTCAGTGGTTCCAGCATTGGAATAGCATTGGGTAAGTTTTCCATGAGAAGAAAAAATTTGAGCTCAGCTGATGTTCTTAAAGACCTGTTTATGTTATGCAGATTAGCCAAAACAATAATGGGAATTGTACTATCATCCTCCAGCCAAAAATTCAAATTGCTGAATTCAGTCTTCAAAAAGGAAACATCTTTCTTTTCCTGTCTGTCTTGGACAGTTTAGCACTCAGTCAGTGTTCCTTCTAACTCTGTTGTCCAATTAATTACAACGCCTGTTCAAAATACATGAAAAATTGACCCTATAGAATATGTAAGTGGTAATGGGCTGTGAAGGACAATGGTAGAGGAAACCTTTGCCATGAATGAAGCATGTAAGAGCTTTGTTTTGTATTTATTTTTTTTAGGACTCCACAGAAACAGCATGAGCTGAATCCCACACTGTACACAGCAATGAGATGTTGCTATGCTGAACTGTACTTTCCAATCTTGTTAACAGTGAGATCCACATGCCCAAGAAGCTTTGTCCCTGCTTTAGTACATCAGTCAAATCACAGGCAGTGGTGACACTAGACATCTCCAAAACAATAGTTAATATTCTATCACAGCCCAAAATAATGCTCACCTCTACCAAGAGAGAAATAAAGTGTCACACCAAAAGAGACCAATACTCCTGTAGAGTAAATGTTGAATGAAGCACTCGAATGCCCATTCCCACAACTGATAGTCTTTCCTGTGTGAACTAGACCTGATGTTCGTTATTCAAAAACCGCACAGAACTTTAGGATGTTCCTAAACGCCCTAAGTATGAAATTCTTTTCATGTTGTTACAGATGCATGGTTGCACAGGCTTTTTCCTAAGTAAAGAAATCGGATTCAGTAATTCCCAAGTGTTCTCTTTCCCACCCTCCCACATCTGGCCATTTGTTTTTGCCTCTCCACCGCCCCCTGCATTTTTGCAGGCTTTTAAAACCAGATCAAATCCTCAAACTGCAAGGTATTATATACCACTACTGGGGATTGAGTAGTCAAGAACAATTATAGCTGGAGTATTGCTGCCAAGTGCTTTGTATCATTAAACTGTAGTCTTGGGAAAACATTTTGAGAGCCATTGTACTCCCTCAAGAAAGTAAGCATAGCTAAGTGAAACTAAACTCAACAAATGATTTAGAAGAGAGAGAAAAGGAAAATTTATTTAGCTACTTCTAGGAGAATGGTTTATCCAGATTTATTTTGGATAACTGGGATGGTTTTTGGGTATTTGGATAAATTTGGATAAATATTTTGGTTTTGTTTGCACATTTGAAGGTGGAATGAACAGAACAGTCTTCTTATTTTATATTCTTATTGCTGATTATAGTGAAAGGCAAGAGTCAAACACTGAAGCTATCTAACATTTTTAATCAGGATAATTGAGGGTTAAGATGGTCTTCTACCAAATAAATACTTCAGATTAAAGTAATGTTCTGGATCAGCTACTATTTTGTAATTTGCTGACAACTTTCAAGGTGAGGAATAACGTACTTAGATAAAATCAGATGTCTTTATGTGGTGCATTTTGTTTTCTGTTCTCCTAGATGCCCTTTTCACCTTTTAAACTGTTTTTATCTTTTCTGCTTTCTTTTTCTTCATGAAGTTCAAATGCTTGCATGCTTAAATGTAGTGCCTTCTTAGTATCAACACACTATTCTATGTATTGTTTCCTTCCTAGAGGGTCAATCCAAGGCTGCACTGCAATTTAATACTCGCATGAGAATTCATCTTGAGTTCAGGAGTTTGTATATGGACCACATTCAGAGTCAATTGAGTTTTACCCTGCAGTTGTTTTTCAGATCTGCATTAAGTTATTCACACCAAGTACTTTTAAGTCCTTTTCCATTGTAGTGAATTTAAAATAGTTAAAAGGATGCAAGATGAAAGCAAGGGAACTGTAGTATTATTTGGAGGCTTTTTTGTTACCTAGAGGAGTCAGACAATGGGTTACTTTTTAACCCTGTGTAAGAGAGGATGCACAATGCTTTAGTCCGAGGACAAGGTTCAGAAAGGATTGAGAATCTCTACCTATCCAATCTTTTACTCCTGATAGTGGAAGATAAGCAGCAGATTACTACTCACTTTATTATTACTTAGTTCATGAACAGAAAGCACAGAGTATATAGCACAATCATTCCTCAAACTGAAAGAATATGTCTATACTGTATCCAAACTACTTCAGCTAAAAATTAACATTAGGAAGGAGCCCACCCTACTTAGATATGGAATGGAGAAAATTCTAACCAGGTCTTTTGTGAACAGATAACATTTGGGCCAATTTATCTATTGATTTCTGTAATAGGGAAAAAGTTATGAAAATTTGCTAGAATACTAGAATTTGACTTCCTAGAAGTGAAAATTTAACTGGGAATTCCAGTTCTAAATTTCATATCTACCCAGTCAAGAGACACAAAAAGCTACCACATTTGTGTGTCATAAAGAATTACTTATAAATCAACATATAACATATAACCAACTAATCACTAAGCAGCAAATATTCAGCAAGCAACAAGAAAATAAAATTCAAAATGTGCAAATAGATTGCAAAATTCAGCTTGCACTTATAACTGAAAACCCTGAATATTTAAAGACATTCGACTAGCATACAAAGCATTCTTTTCTACTTAAAATAAAAGAATGTGAAGGTGTTGAATTCAGTTCCCAAAATGTAAAAACTGAATCACATTATGCGAGAGACCAGGAATACAGTTAACAAAAAAAGTTGCTGCAAACTCTGCCCTTTGTACATTTCTTTCACCGAATCTTCAAATTCACAAATTTATTTCACAGACTTTTAACTAAAGTTCTCACATCAAGCACCACATTTTAAAATACTTCCTAGCATTTCTGCAGGGATTCTTAAACATTAACTTGGAAGAATTAATTATAACTGGCCTGTTGATTAGATGCTTTGTTAATTATGTTGTTCACTTTGTAACAGTCTCGGTTCAGCTCCTGATCAGTATCTATTCTTTGGCAGATTAATAATTTCTGAATCAGAGAAGCTCTGTGGAAAGATCACAGAAAACATCTCAGCTCTACAAACACTGAACATGAGTGGTCTCAGTTAAGGTCAATAGCGAGTCCAGGAAGGGAAGCTCTTATTTCAGCTCTTTGCACAATACCTACTCTGTAGGTAAACAGAAGTGTTCAGTTTAACAACACTGACAGATCCTAACCTTTCCAAGCATACATATTTATTTAATTGCTACGCTTAAATCAAAGATATATCCTATGAATAGCTTTTGTAAAGAAAGTGCATGAAGATTTCCTTTGCTTCTTATTTGAATCACTAAGATGAAAGTGAAGGCTGAGGTAGTCATTTCACTCAAAGGAAATAAAACAAAGAAACCTCTATTTCATTGATAAGAAAGCAGACCTCTGATCTCCCATGAGCTGTTAACTTCAAAATATTCAACTGAACTACATAAAGAATAATCCCTGTAGTCACTAAGGACTGCGATGTCCTTGGCCCTTATGTGACACATGTTCTAAGGCTGGGAAAACAATTTCTTCTTACTATGACACGTCTCATGTGAAATTCAGAAGTAAATGAAGGCCTGTCTTTCTGCAGAGAAAGAAAAATGTTTTTTTTTTTCTTTTCTTATATCTTTTAGGCTGAATTTACTCAAACTGAATGCACAGTAATAAAGAATAACCAGAACCCTGTTTGTTGTTGTCCCTAGAATCTCACTCATCTGTAAAACAGACAATAATATATTTAGGAAAATATAGTTATCCAGCAGGTTTAAAACTGCTTAAAACCAGTGCAAGTCACAGAAAGTTTAGCTTTTACACTAATTAGTTTCTACCAGTTAGTTTCTTCCTTTAGGATGGCCTAAACTTTTTAAGGTTTGCAAATAAAATGCATAATTCTTTAACCACAGCCTACCTTCCATTCTTTTTGATTTTCCTGTTTTCTCAACATAAAACTACAGAGGAAGTATCTGCAAGGCATTTCTGTTGATAAATGCTGCACAATATGCAAAGAATGCACGTGGTAAGTGAAAATTTCACACATTTCTCATAATCATTGCTTTCATGCAAAATATTTTGCCTTCTGAGAGGAAAAGTACAATCAGGTTATTAAACACTTGGATTTTTGAACTTTATATAGAGTCTAGAAGGACTTTAAATCTGATTTTGGTAAGTAAAACCCACATAATGAAATTAGGTTTTTGTTTCTTCAATCTCCCTTGTAATAATCTGAGTTTTTATTGAATATTTCTACATTTAATCCCGCTATAAAGAAAAGGTATCCATAACAGCTGCCGTATTGGGCAGGTACTTCCACTTTGAAGTCAGCAGGATTTTTGCCTTAGTCGGAATGTTACGCCACACAATTTTGTCTGAGAAAGCACAGGATTTGTAACAACCACATGGATCATCTAATTAACCTAATGAATCATTAGTATTAGAAACAAATTTAAAATTTAAAAGCCATGTTAATGGCTTAATCACTGAACACGCCCCAGAAGATACAGTACATATATTCACAGTATTCTTAATATCCATAGTATTCTTATAAAGACTAGACCTAAGGTTAATCTGCCAGCAAAATTGACTAGTTTTGAGTTTGTCCCTGTGAATAAACAACAAAGCCCCGGTAATATAATTGGTTTCAAGGTTTCATTTGCAGAAACATTGCTGATGTGACTTTGTATCTTGTTATGCAGAAGTCAACTACAGAACTGAAACAATCTATTTTACCATTTTATCAGTTTATTTAATTTTTACCTATGTTTATATGTTATGTTATATGTTTATTCTACATAGTTACGAGGTGCAGTCTCGAGTGCTACAGGATTCCCGTGGCCCTTGAAACCTCCCAGAGCTTTGCATTTCACAGAATCACAGAACATTCCGAGTTGGGAGGGACCCAGAAGGATCATGGAATCCAACCCTAAAGCGAATGGCCCCTACGGAGATCGAACCTAAGAGCTTGGTGTTATTAGCACCACTTTTCACCTACACCACTGCTCTGTGTCACAAAAATCGAGATTTCCCTAACGTCTGCCCTCAGAACATCTGGTTGGCAGATGAGGAAAACGTTTCTACGCACAGAGTTTTTCTTTTATTTTTTTCTGAATCATTTCGGCACCACAGCCTTCACTGCGGCACTCGGCTGTACACGGCGTGTTCCCTCTCTCCAGGAGGGATCAGTGGGATTCTCGAAGCTGTTTATGTATCCCATACCGGCGGGCCCTCAGCCGGGCCGCCCGCCGGGGCCGGGCGCTGCCGCTGCCCCTCACGCCGGGGCGGTCACGGCCGCC
>VZTA01018420.1:211605-235249 GCA_013398855.1 Mohoua ochrocephala
GGCCGCCCGCTTGCAGCACCTGGCCGGCGGCGTGGGAGATGGAGCAAGCCGCCGGGTGCCCCGCGGTGGGCGGCAGCTACCCGCAGAAAAACGCGGAGATCCTCAGCAGCCAGTATGGCATCAACCTCTTCCTGGCCGGGCTGCTGCTCACCTTCGCCTGGGCTGTGCATGCCGTGGGCATCAGCAAGAGCCACCTGCTCTCCTACCTCATCACGCTGATGCTCATCCAGCTGCTGTGGATGCTGTGGTACCTCTGCAGGAGCTGCACGCAGAGGAGGCTGATCAGGGACAAGGACACACACGCCGGAGCCCGCTGGCTGAAGTGTAAGTAGGGGCCGATGGCACAAAGGGTGGTACCGCACAAGAGACATCTGTGCCATCACCTGTGTGTGCTACCTCTTTGTTACCCTCTCCATCCCTACCGGGAGGCATCCTGGTATTCACGAACTGAATGCACATGCAGTGCACTCTAAAGTAAATATATGCATAAGCTGAACATACTAGGAGATTGTATGGGGAAGCTGTTTGTTAAACATCCTCACTTTCCAACCTACCATTTATAGTGCTGAAAGCTCCGGCACCTTTTTTCCTTACCAGGCTGGTTTGGTGAAACTTGAAAAATGAAATATAGCTGTGGAAGACACCAATTTTTTTGGTGTCTTGCAGCTCTTTTGGAGGAATTATCACCTTTTCCAGATGGTATAATGCAAATTACTTTATAGTAGTACCAGTCAGAAAGGTCCTCAAGGGTTCTCTATCCCAATGTATATCAGAGATTCCTGTTTATATGTGTACAGTGACGCTTTAGAAACATCTAGAGTTAGACAGAAGAGGACAAAATCCCTGACCAGATCAGTTTGCAGATTAGTACATAAAGCAGTTAAACAAGGAATCTAAAATGACTACTCACTTGCAGAAAAAGTATACAAGTTTGCCAGGGTAGTGGTGGGATGTGCTGGCCCTTATCTGCAGTCAGAGGCGTACCAGAGTGAGAATATAAAGGTATATTGAGAGAAGGTGTTTGGGGAGCACATCACAGAGCCGTAGTGACAGGAATGCTGTTTCTGAGTACCAAGAAAAAGAAACAGCCTACATCAGTGCTTGTGGAATAATCGGCAGCCCCAGTTTTACCAGCCTCTTCCTCTTCCAGTCTCAGCAATAAAAATGATAGATCGGAAAGTAAGTATTTAAGTGGAATGTTATAAGATAGCTTTTGCATAAAATGTTAACTACCTAGCAGTGTTTCATTCCTGACAATGAGACAACGGTTAATTTTCACAACAGCTAATGAAAAATCTAAATGAAAATTCCAAGAACACCTGACACCTGATTATTTTGAAAAGTAAGGTTGTGCTGTGGAAATGTAGTTTATTCTCAGTTTCGATGCCTGAGTATTGTTTATTTTCTTTGCAACTATTAACATTTGTGTGTGAATTGCTGACAGAAAACCTGTCGAGTTTTTTTTAATGTCTAATATACAGCCATGGTCTGTAGACTCTTTCCTGGAATGTATGGAGTTCACACACCAACTGTTGAATTGTTCCTCTTGATTATTTACTATTTTCCAAGGCAATATTCATCTCTCAAGCTTTTTTCATTTATTAGCTTATGTGGCTTACAACCTCCTGAAATTCATGCAAGGCTTAATTTGATCCTACCTTGGACCAAGCTATGCTTTTGTTACTCAGAGGGTAGTTTTCCCCTCCTAAATATGGAATAAATGCTGCCTAGCATGGGTAAGCATAGCAGGATCCCCTGCCCTCTTTCTTTTGGCGCCGCATTCACAGCATTTCATTTGTCCTACAGAATATAAGGAGTCACAGAAACTTAGAAATAAGATCCTGGATTGAAATACTAGGTTACCTTATCCATTTCTTTTACCAGCACAGGATGATTCTTTGTACTGGCTTCTCAAGTGGTGTGGCTTCCATGGCTTCTCTTGGATGTCTAGGCTGCAATTCAACAAATTTGCCCTTAGGGAATGACCTACACTTTCCCATTCTTGGGAGTTTCTTGTAGTTACAACAAGTCTGTACAATTCCTTTATCCTTTATTGGTAAAAGAAAACTTATTTGAGCTAAGGAAAAACTCAAGTGGTAATTCCTCTGCCAAGATCTCCCTTGCCCTCCTCTTTATCAGTGCTTTTGTCATAGAAATCTTTTATCTGAAAGATTAAAAGTCCAAAAAAGAAAGGGGAGGAGGGAGTGGCATAGACACATTTTGTTTAAGTTTCTCCACAGAAAGCTTTCTGCAATTTTTCACTAGCTCTATCAGCTACTATTGAAGAACATCTCCTTGTTGTAATTGTGAGAGCAAATGTCCTTGTATTAAACAGTATAAAATGAGTGTACGTCCATGAAAACCCTCAAACTGTGAATATCATTTTAGTAAGTGGTGGCAATTGCCTACTTAGACTATTTTGCTCTGACAAATGTTGAAATGGAATGATTTAACAAAAACCTCCTGTAACTGACTCCTTGTACATGTTTAGCAGTGCTAGACAGAGGATCAGTTTGCGAGAATTGCTCACAGGAAGGTTTCCTCAAGCTTTTCTGCACCAAGGTGTCAAACCCTCAAGCTTGGTTGTTTTCCCACCTGTGTGGCTGACCAAGAACCACTCCTATAATCTGAATGTGGAAAAAGTTTGGGGGAGAGCTCTGTCTTTAATATGACACAGTTATCCTGACCCAAATAACCACAGGGAACCTTAGGAAGTCTTTTCTTGACTTACTCCAAATGTTATTCTCCTAAGTAGGCTCTCCTGCTAGGAAAATGTCTCTGATCATTTTTTGGGAAAGTTCAGTGAAGTGAGCCAGAGAACTCAAAACGAAAATCAGTTGGCGTCATAAACAGCTTTATTTTATCACATCCTTTAGCAGCACAGCTTCTGTTTAAAGCATTGACAACTGGTCAACTTAAAAAGCTCTTGACAGACTTCAACTTGTATCTTTTTACTGCCTGCATTGAATTGCCAATTATTTGAACAATATTTTAAGGTGAGAGTAGTGTTTTTGCAACTGTATCATTATGGTTTTTGTTCTTCTTGAAGGTTATTCGGAAGAAATGAGCCAGCACTTAGCAATATTGAAAATCCTGTTATTGATCTCTTAAGATATACAGGTTTCAACAAATGTTTGAAAAGAAAAAATAATGAAATAGCGCTCAATAGCAATCATTTCACATTTCTTAAAATTTCAAATGGAAATAGCTAGGCAGTGGAATTATCTTCCTTGAAATTACTGGTGTCTATTTAGTACTAGTACATACTACTGAAGCTTCCATCACGAAATGTTCACAGGAAAACTATTCACATACCATGTGCATGGTCATTATGGTTGTGCTTTGATTTTTGACCAAGCAAATTAGTACAATCATTCTCTTTTGAAGCCCCTAAATAAGAATGTTAGACACTTGGCATACATTTGTAGTGTGACCACCTGAGTAATTGCCAGAGACATCTAGGTACCGTTTGAATAAATGAAACAATCTAACATCAAAAGAGTCATAGAAAGTCTTCTAATCCCTGGAAGACAGTGATTTACATCTTTTTGCTTCAGAAGATAGCTTTTGCCTGCTTATTGAAACAATCATAACACATGTGAAGTCCCTCAAATCGACATATTTCAGACAAATAGGCTGTTTCCTGCATACTTTCTAAATAAACCATAAATCACAAAATCAATTATAGAATAATTTAGTTAGGAAGGGACTTCTGAGGGTCATCTAGTCTAACACCTTGCTCAGAGCATGTCTAGTTACCTCAGGCAAAGTTATTTCGGAACTAGCAATTCTAATTTATTTCAGAATTATTCAAATTCTTTAGATAAGGACGGAAACATATAATTTAATCTCAAGAGTAACCTATAATTTTGCATTTTGTGATACCATTTACTTTCATACATAATGAAAATGGCACATTCATTTAAATGTGGGCTCCAGTCCTGTTACATGTGTTAGAATATAAATTAGCTGACCTAAGAAGTGTAAATTAAAATACTGTATGGGATTATGCACATGCATGAAGTGCAGAGATGAGGTTTTACATTTTGCAATACTAAAGCAAAAGCTTTTAGCTCTTGGTAGAAATTACGCTCAATTGGTAATTTGACATTGGTTTTATTATAGAGAGACTGTAAAATAGAAACATAAAATCCTACTGGAATTCATACTCTTGTGATTAAAAAGGTTTCTGAAGTCTATTTTTGTTTAATTTTAAAGGGTCAATGAAATAATAAACAAAATTACAGCATGTTCATATAATTTCTATTTACTTTTTATCAATGCAACTTTGACAATAAAGGTATTATTAATTAAATAAATTTTTATTCTAGTGTTCTTTTTTTATTGCCACAAGTCAAGTGGAACATGTGGTACTTACATGGAAGTTAGGTTGTGGCCTCTTATAAAAGATAAATACTCTTCAAAGTCAACACTAGTGATGTTATTTACTCCGTGAGGAATTGTGAAGAAAGATTAAGATACTGATGCTGGTTTATATCTTAAGGTCTGGTTAAGGTCTGTGGATAATTTTTATCTAGTCTTCATTCAAATAAGTCCAAATTAAATCCAGGGAAAGCTTGTTTGAGTAAAAGCCTAAAAAAAAATAGAAAAACCCCAAACCACAAAGAAAACCCTCAAAACAAACCAAAACCAAGGAAATGAAGGCCTTAGAGTTTGGTTCAGTAATTGTTGCCAGTTGTGCTTAGTCATACAGGTACAAACCCAATAATAATAATTAAAGAAAATAAACAAGGGGAAATGTATTTCAAAGTTCTTTAGGATATTTAGAGTAACATATTAGGATATTTTTGTGTGAGTGTGAAATATAGATGCTGAAATTAAATCTTTGGTTCCTTTCTAGGAGAACAAACCATACAGCTCATTGTAGTTGTGGTCTCTGGGTTAAAGTGTGAGCCCCGAGCCATGGGGAGGGCACACCATGTGATCGTGTTACTTCCCACGGTCGAGGTTTGGGCTGGGAGACTGTAAGGGGATTGTTCATGTGCCCAGGACTGCCCAGTTTGCTGTGGGGCTGCCGAGGGCAGTAATCCATGCTCTGTATGGCTGCCTCAGTGCCACTGTCACTTGGGAAGCTGCTCCTGCCCAGAGCCGGGCACTCTGCAAGGTGCTGAATGTCCTGGTCGGTGCAGGGCTGGCGACTCCACACTGACCATGCAGGGGCTGTCCAGAGGTGCCCTTGCTTAATGCACTGGGCAGAGGCTTTCACAAATTAGAGGCACTTATTTCAGGGAGTCAATTATCTTCATGAGCATTGATCTACTCTAATTTCTCTAAACAAAACCACAAATATTGATCAACTTTCATTCCCCTAAATAGATTTTAGTATATTTTACAAATAGTCTCTAGACACTATAACTATGCATTAAAATTTTCTAATATCTTTTTCATTTGTAGGTGGGATTACATTATTTGCAGTGATTACTTTAATTCTGGACTCCTTTAAAATTGGATATTATATTGATTTTTCGAACTGTTTATCACCAACTGAAGGCATTTTTCCTGTTACACATGCTGTGCACACCATCTTACAGGTAAAAGTCGCTGCTTGCAGTTTTATATTAACCTCTATTTCTTACCAAAAATATATTTTATCTTGTCATCAGTGGACTTAGCACTAATTTCATTTTTAAGCATATCAAAGAACACTTTTGAGGATAAAATTCTTGTGCAGGTATAGTAAATTCAAGCTTTGCAACCTGAAGATGCTTAGCCATAAAATTCACATGGGTTTGAAAAACTGAATAATCAAAAAATGCTCTCCTGGAGTTGAAGTTAAGTGGCCTTTTTTTTAGTTAAAGTTACATACATAATTCTCAGAATTTTCAGGCTGAAATGAGTACCTTGGCTAAAGACAACTCCCTTGTTTCTGGATGTAGGACTTGCCACACAAGTTCAGTTCAATCTGTCTAACCTGATGTTTCATTGTGGTTAGAGGTCTAGGCCTGCTAAGTCAAAGGGGACAAAACCCTTCCTAGCTGGCTCTAAAGCACTTGCACAACTTTCCTGTGACAAATGAACATGGATATTCATTCTAGAAGCACTTGGTTGTTCTTATCAGTGGCTGCACAGTAGCAAACATAGTCAGTGACTCCTGTGAAATATTCCAGCTGCTTGTTTAAGCCTTTGGGTCTACAGTGTATGGTGACACTCCATAGCTGATTGTTTCTCACATTAACTCCTCTGAACCCCTGTCAGCAGATTTGTAGGGAAGAAGGAAAGAAAAAACCACTCAACTGACATACTCAATCATAGCCAGGCACTTTTTTGAATTTTCCAAGTTGTTTAAGTCATTCAGAAAGAAAAGAAAGTTTTTTCTAGAAGTTGTGATTGCATGTAAATGAGCTTGTGAACAACCTACATTTTTTTGCTTTCTTCAACAGTTAAGAAAAAAAAAAGCATTGAAATTTAAACAGTAACTCTCACCCCATCTATATTTTTCTCTGAGGGTGAAATTCTGACTTAGTTGAAGTAATCTTAATTTCACATTCTTGTAATATCTCCTATCCATGTCTTGCAATTTCTTTGCTTTAACTCTGAAAAACAAACCAATGAAATTAAGCCCTTATGTCCTGCTAATCTGAATGCAGGATTCTTCATTACAGCCAGTGACCCAGAGCTGACAAGGTTTCCAGCCACCATGAACTGTAGTGTGGAAGAATGGTGAATAAAAATGCTGAGCAAAGGCAACAAGAATTCTAATTCAAATTTCACATCACCTAGTGTCACTGAATTTATCATCTACAGAGCTTAAAATAATGAACACCTGAATGTTAGCCTGAGCAATCAAAGAAACCAAAGGATTTGTTTTCCACAGGATATGTGTCAGATTCTGTTGTCATTTAGTCTGAGGCATCCTGATATATGCCATGAAATGTATGTATACATTCTGCACCCACGTATGAACTAACATGTACCAGGGCAGGCTGTGCATTATGTTCCTCTGCAGGGAGAAGTCCCCTGGAGGCAATGAGTGTTCTGTGAGCGAAAACTGGATTTTCTGCTATTTCTTTACTGACTTTTCCTATTTCTTTCTACTATCTTTTGTCTGAACAGATCTTCAAAACTTACATTTTTATAAGTTTTGAAGAATGGTTTCAGATCTGCTGTCAGGTTTTACTGCCTTTATCCCGGGATGGGAAATTGAACTAAAGTAATTTCAATTTGATTTCCATTGAAGCCTACATGAAATATTTCAGTCTTTACATCTGGGATTTTACGGCGGTCACTCCTCTCATTGATAATGTTTAATTAGAGGAATTGTTATTGCTGGGTAGCATAGGTGAGCCATAAAGAACTGCATTTGCCTAGCTTTTTCCAAAACATTGAATGCCTCAGACAACAGCGGCTGTGGAGGCACCCTACAGTAAGGGATGCTGTGGTAAAATGGGCTTCCAGTTACTCTGATTGCTGAAGAAGAACCCAAGGTTCTTATCACTTTTCAGACCCTTTCTGGTACATCAAACCAGGCAGGTTTCTAAGAGAAATCTTAGGACTCTTTCTCTTCTGATAGTTCACCTACTGGTGAGTTCAGTATCCTAGGAACTGTTTGGATTAAACAGACTCCCGGTGTCACCCTAACATCCCTGAGGAATATTGGCACAGTTCTTCTTGAACCTATCCACACTTGGTTTTGTATCAGCAGCAATCTCTTTCTGAAGTCTCCATTATGCTCTCACAAACAGAGAGTTCTAATTTTATTCCTCTCTGCCCTTGACTTGCTAACTCATTATTGTTATCTCTCTCTTACTCCTTGTTTGAGTTTTCTGCACTATCCTTGAGTGCAACTGCTGTGTTCTTAATGGGGTTGTCTCTCAGGCAGTTAGTACAAACTTTTCTCATGCTTCCTCGGCATCTGTTGTTTTATTAGTCAGGTCTGGCATCCTTTCATCAATCTCTTTCCCTCCATAGAATTTAATATATTTAATAAATTATTCAAACTCAGCATCATCATGCCCTGCAGCAATCATACCTCTATTCACAGCCAGTGGCTTTATTTCCTTTGTCATTGAAATAAAAGTCCTTTCAGATACAGAAGGAAAATATGTTTTGGTAAGTGATATTTAGACTTTCTACTGTCAAGCCACCGATTTTCATGTAAGAAATCTCAGGTTCTGTGTAAATATCACAGGAAATCATGAGCTCTTTCACATGTGTGGAGATGGAGCTGCCTCAGTTTAAATCATCAGAAGTTTTAAACATTGACATGTCTATCTACAGATGCACTTTCTTTTCTGAGTGTTACACATGCTCATCAGTGTAATGATATTTCTCTGTATCTCTTCCACTTAGGTGTACTTTCTGTGGTGTCATGCAAAGGATGTCATCCAATCTTTCAAAACGCTTGAAAGGTAAAGTGGACCTGATCCTCATCTGGCATGTTAATAGGTGTAGGTCTGTACAGTGCTTTAACAGAAAAGTTTTATTGTAGGAGAGACCATGAAAATATACAGAGATTCATTCTCCTCTTGACTGTGTTAAGTGGAAAGAAATAAAATTGTTAAATGGAAAGTAACTCCATTTGCCCTTATTTAAACTGTACATCATCTGGGGTGAAGGTTCTCCATCAGTTCCGCTCTCTTTGGTAAGAGTTCAAAGCCCATGCGCAGGAAAAGAATGATTACAGAAGGCTTTGCAATGTCAGCTGGTGCTATCAGCTCTGTTTATAAGTAGATTAAAAAAATTTCTAACTGCAAGTTTATCACTGAGAACTGTGTTGTAATAAAGACCTGTTTCTTGGTGAAGAAACATGAACAGCCTCGAGTACAGGAGAACACCTGGCAGAACGTATGTGAAAGGATTATGCCTAGGAAAGAGATACCATGGCCTTCTACAAAAAAAGGGAGTGCTTGGCAATGGAGAACAATTTTTGTCTGGATTTTATCAGGAAGTTGAGAACCATTAATACACTTCCTTCTCCAAGCCATTGTGTTTCACCAGGCTGAAATGGCTTGTCAGAGGCCGGGAGTCTCAAAAATGCATGGAGACCTACCCCCATTTGTACCAGTACTTTGAATGGAATAAAGCCCTCTGTTAGCTTCAGCTCTCTCCAGGAGACAAAAATGCATGGGCTAGAAGTTGGAGAAAGCAGTGTTATCTGTGAAGAAAGATCAGACACAGAATTTGAAGGAGCACTGCAGAAGGCTGTGAAATACGGTTTGCAAACAAATAATCCTGTTCAGACTGTTCAATCACGAACATGAAGCTTGTCCAGCCCACAGAATAAAACCCATCACATAAGAGAACATAAGAAATAACAACAGCATCCTATTAATAGTTTAATACATTAGGCCATTTAATGCATTGTATTTCTGTAAGGTTATGGAAGTCTAACATTCAGTGACTGTAGAACATCTTCAGAGAACAGCGATAATTTTTCAACCCTCCCCCTGCATTGACAAATAGTGCCATGTAGCTTGTACACAGAAAGTTAATTCATTTCATTTCATTTCATTTCGCGTATTTCACAAGATACAGTCTGTGCAGATTCCTTCAATAATTACTTTATTTTGTAGGTTTGGTGTTATCCATTCTGTTTTCACAAATTTGCTCCTGTGGACAAATGGCGTGTTAACGGAATCAAAACATCAATTGAATGAACATAAGGAGAGACTAATCACGCTTGGTTTTGGGAACATAACTGTAGGTAAGCAAAAGTGTTGGTGCATTTTGAAATTCCTTCTCGAGCACACTCATACAAAATACTGCCGCTGTAGGATGTAGCTGAGTCATTCATGACTATGTCAGCATAGTCATTCTGGGGCACGTGGTAATTAGCTGGTACTGAAATGTTATATGATCATTATCACATAGGGGATCAAGGCAGTAGTTTTCTTCTAAGTTCCAAACAAATAGATTTCTTGAGAACCTTTTTTTTGAGGAATAACATCACTGAGGATCATCGCTAAGGAACCACTTTATCACTAAATCACAGTAATAAATAAACAGAGCAGTGTTAAAAAGAGAGTTTACTATTTACTAAGTTATTAGTAAAAAAACAAGTATGGATAATCTTGCAAATCTTTCCCAGGAGAGTGGTTACATGTGGCCTGTGGTCCTACAGGATTCAGTGGGATGGCTCAAAAGGATGGAAGTTATCCATTAGTGCTGTTTTACAAGACAAGGGCTTTGCTCTGGATGGTTTTTTTTTTAATAATGAATCATTTTCTCCATGGGCGAGATGGTGCAAGTTGTAGTCAGCAAACATTTCGAGTAAGGAAGATATAAAGAAAACGTTCTTCACTGTGAGGGTAGTGAGACACTGAAACACGTTGCTCAGAGAAGCTGTGGATGCTCCATCCCTGCAAATGTTCAAGGCCAGGTTGGATGGGGCTTTGAGCAACCTGGTCTAGTGGAAGGTTCCCTGTCCGCTGCAGGGGGGTTTGAAATAGATGATCTTGAAGGTCCCTTCCAACCCAGGCCATTCTGACAACTGCTGGGGATGCCTTCTGCTTTCAAACTCCAGTGAAGTACGGGGAAGTGGGGCCTTTCCTTAGGTGGGTAACTGGGTGTTATTGGGCTGAAATCTCACCTTTTGTGTTTCATTATTTTATTTATGCTTTATTTATTCACTTAAAACAAGGAATCTTTATAATGCACATAACTAATCGCTCCTTCTCCTTTAGTTCTAGATGATCATGCACCTCAATGCAATTGCACGACAACAACTCTCTGCTCGATATTTTCTCAAGGAATATATTACCTATATCCCTTTAACATAGAGTACCACATCCTAGCGTCCACAATGCTCTATGTCCTGTGGAAGAACATTGGCCGCAAAGTTGAGCACCACCAGCAAAACAAAACTCCATTCAAATTCCACGGCATAACTGTTGGAATGATTTTTGGACTAATCGTGTTAACTAGCACAATAGCCATAGTTGTTGTGTATTTAATTCAGATTGGAGGTTCAAAAATCAAAAGCGAGTTAGCACTCACTATGTTTTACTTGCACGCTATCTTCGTGTTGGCTCTCATGTGCACGGCTGGAATTGTTGCCCTTCTCATCTACAGACTGGAAGATAGATCGCTGGATAATTCCAAGAACCCTGCTCGAAAACTAGATGCAGAACTGCTGGTGGGCACAGCTGCAGGGTCCTGGCTGCTCTCCTGGGGCTCGATCCTCGCCATTATCTGTGCCCAAGGTCATCCCAAATACACGTGGTATAACCTGCCCTACTCCGTTCTGGTTATTATTGAGAAATATATTCAGAATCTCTTTATCATCGAATCCATCCACCGTGAGCAGGAAAAGGCGAATGATGACATTAAAACTCTTCGAATAGTGACCATATCTCGAGGGAGCACTTTGTCCCTCACCCCCTTGCACAAAGAGATTTACAATGGCAGAGCTGCTCGTGACAGCGGTGACGTACCCTGCCTGTTGAAGGGCAGCATCTGTGGGAGAGAAAACGATGGTGCTGGTGTTCACGCCAAAGAAGAAACGAGTCAGGACAATAGTTTGGTCATGCACTCGGCCTCAGATTTCTCATTTTACAGTAGAAACTCAGCTACTAACAATAAGAGGAGAATTTTGAAGAACATCGCTGCATTTTTATTCCTCTGCAACCTTTCGGTAAGACATTTTGAATGTAATTCACGAGTTAATACCCAGAACCTTCCCATCCTTTCAAGTCTGATAAATATATTAAAATTGCATGGTTAAATAGTTTTCTACAGGCAGTAAATTTTACTTCTGGAAGAAGAAGTGAATATGTTTTTGGGGAGCAAAGTTTTTTTAAATGTGGAATATGGGAACCTGGGCTCCTTTCAGTGACAGTCCAAAAACTGTAGCAGCAGCAGTGGAAGCTGAAACCCTCTTCCACCAGCGTGCCCCAGTAGCAACAGGGAGGGATTTCTTAGGGATTTCTGAAACCAATTTGCAGTACGGTGAAGTCACAGTGATTAAGGGCTATTGACTTGTATCACTGGTGATTAATATTGGCCTCGCGTTCTTTCCCTGCAGCTGTGGATACCACCGGCATTTGGGTGCCGCCCGGAATATGACAATGGACTAGAAGAAATAGTTTTTGGCTTTGAACCCTGGATAATTGTTGTGAACCTTGCGATGCCTTTTTCTATTTTCTATCGGATGCATTCAGCTGCCTCGCTCTTTGAGGTCAATTGTAAAACATAGATCATATACGGTCCCTCAGTGAACAATTGATTGAATAATTAATTACATAAATAACAGTTGAGGGAGTGGATGAATGAATGAGTGAACGCAGCAGCTGCTCAATAAATAGAAGATTCAATGATTTTTTTTTTTTTTTAAAGAAGGGAACCATAGCTAATAGCATGTAATTTTTTTTTATTTTCCTTCCACATGTTTTGTTATATATGTGGTGTTATTGTATAAATACACTTTTCAGAATCATATTAGTGCTAATATGATTAACACTACATAGTAAAGTTAATTCAATCTCATTAATCTTTGTTTTAGTCATCTGGGATTTGTTCTCCATACAATTTGTATGGCTTTCTTTTCATTCATTGTGACTCATGAAAGGGGTTTACAAAAAATTCTGTGTGACTTAGAACAGAAAATCCCAGGAAGAGCTTTTCCTGAGATACTAGGAAAACTCCAACACTTAATTCCTAGCTTTGGTTTTTTCGTAGCAAAACCTAAAAATATTTTCTAGATAAGTGGAGTGTGGGAATTACAGTTCCATATTACTGATGAAAATCAATATATAATTATTATTTTCTGAATAGACATAGACAGCAAGAAATTCAGGTATGTAACATGTATGATTAGGTATCATGCTGTATATAATTTTTTCTGATAAAATATATTTGTATTAATTGTCTTGTATTTACTATATGACTATATAACTGAGAAATAAAGTTAATCCTTTTACTTAATTCTTTATTCAAATATCCTTGAAATGTTTTAAGAGAAAAAACTAGCCTTATAGCTCATATTTATGTATATGCGTGCCAGTGCCAGAATGGTATGTATTCCATGTACAATTTTTTTATGAACTGCTAATTTCATTGTAGATCAGTCTCCTGGTTGGAAAATAATCATATGTTTTCATAAAGAGATGCTGTAAAGCAAAGATGAAGCCTCTAGAAATCTGGAGGGCCTTTGGCTGAGAGTTTTATAAGTGTGGTTTACAAGATATTAGAATATGATCTCAAATCCCTGTGGTATTTAGTTGCTTGAATTCTCACAGAAAGCAGTGAAAAGTTGGGTGCCCGAATATTCTTAGCATCTGCACCTGCAAGATCGAAAGACTGGAGCAGTAACCAGGATACTGGAGCTACAGATCAATTAATTACTGGATAACTCTTGCTGACTTGTTGATGACCTAGTCCTAAGTCTGGTGGGTCGAGGGCTGAAAAATTTCTGCTCCTGGTTCCTGAAAGGACAGTTATACACTTATCACCGCCATCATTCAGGAATGCAGGAGAGCAGGAATATTTCCGTGTGGGAGAGGTTTGCTGCTGAGACATTTCAGCAGTCGCGTCTGTCCTCGTGCAGCAGGAAAAAAAATTTCGCTTTACACCACTAGATGGCAAACACAGACCATTCGATAAATTACCTGCTGGCTTTAGGTTGCTTCAGGAATTGCTTCACATCATCGTTAATCTTCAGTTCTGTTTTGTGGTACACATAGCCATAGCCTGTTTAGGAATTTTTACTACCTTCTTTACCTGTTGCAGAGCCCAGATCAGGTAAAGAAGTATCCATCTGAAGTCTCAGGTGAAGTCTGGATTAGATGAAGCATCAGGAGACTGAGCATGAGAACTCCTATCTTCCTGCAAAGCAGTTTCAGTTGCTTGATTTTAAGTGGTTTTTAGAAGAGTCACTATCTTATCGCATTGCTGTAACCTCTGCCTGTCCCTACAGCTGCTTGTCATGCTCTGTTATAACATCTCTATTAGCTCTTCATTCTAGACAGTAACATTTTCTTTCTGCTTGAACTCAGTAGCTTGATGTCACCTAGTTCCACGTAAATACCAGCTCTGACCACTCAGTTGTCTCTCTACAATTTGAGTAAATAGGGCCATCCAGATAATGAAATAAATCTTCCTTCCAAAGCAATCTTTAATCTTCCTTCCTGGACAAACTCTACAGTTAATTCCAGTATCAGAAAAAAATTCATTTCACTAGGTAGGCTCAAAAATTCCATTTCATCTTTAAAGTGTTCATAAAGATGGCTAGAGGAAGCCTGTTTCTTCTTCCTCTGCTCCTGTGGGATGGGTCCCATGTCATTCTTCAGCTAGAACTGGTGTTCTTCAGCTGATTTGTGTTCAGCCAAAGCAGAGCTAGCTCTAAATCCCTAAGGCCAAGAAGGGGCCATATGCTCTATTACAAACACGTAGCACACATTTGGAAGTTTCAAAAATAAATAACATCCTTATTTAGTTATATTTCATTTGCAATTACTTAGCCCTTTCTGCTGCTTCACATTATGATTGAAATAATTTCATTTGCCCACAATATTAAATTGCTTCTGAGTGCTGAAATTGAAGTTTATTCAGAAAAGTGAATTAAGGTAGCACTCTGGCAGTGAGCAAATGCTTTAAACATGCTAATGGGCAAATTCTATTCTGAGCTGCACTGATGAAATCCCGCTGACTAAAATGGTTCTGTTTCGGGACCAGAGACTTGATTTTGACCTGAGATGCTCAAGAGGTTTTCATGACAGGAGTTCTCTCAAAAAATATCGTTTCATCCAAATACAGAGTATTTTATGGAAGCAGCTCTTAGCTTAACTACTCTTGAAGCAATGGTGAGTCATGAAGTTTTGAATATTTGGGAACATAACATTTTTAAGAAATAAAAATTTTTGAACCAGGAAAAACAGAAGCATACATTTTAAGAAACATAGATTTTTGGACGAGGAAAAATACTCAGATTAATGTAGTTAACATAGTGTGACCTCTAGCTCTCTGCTGCTCAATGCTAAACCTGGGCTTTCTCAAACAACTGTTTTCTAATTTCTTTTTCTCTAGTATATATCGACAATACTTATTTATCACAGGTTTGAAAATATAATAAATAGCACAAAACTACCCTCTTTCTGCCTACCTATCTGCTCAAGCATGTGACAGGAGGCATGAGAGGCTGCTTACCCAGGAGAGAGGTCTAACATCTGCTCATTGATATTCTCCTGAGGTGCTCCAATTTAATATTACTTTAAAGGAGACTTTAAAAAAAGGGAATTTCTTTAGTGAAATGCACTTGATATGCAAAGGATTCTGAATTTTTGCTGCATAATCTTAACCAGAAAGTTATTCTCTGATGTTCATCCTTCTGTCAGGCTCTTTCACTCTTTCCCTTTCCTTCCTAAATAATTCTACCTATTCAATAATACAAGCTTGGGTTGAATTTAAATTCATATGTGTACAGAATCAAAGGCTGCTAAGGTGCAAAAAGGGCACTACAATCCTCAATTTACCTGAAGAGTCAAACTTGCATGACCACAGATTTTCCAAGTGGTTTTTTTGTGTCAGTGACACTGAGAAAGAAGAAAATGGAAGAATCACGGTTGAGGTCTCCTAAAAGAAGTGAATTCCTTTTACTAGTATTTCTCAATACTTTGAATTTTCTCCTTTAATTATGCAAAAAATAGTGTCCATTTTGATAATTTTGGAAATATTTTTGTGTTGTATCACACACTTGAGTTCCGTAGACTTTGAGTGCACTATAGAAGTGCAGAGAAAGAGATGGTTCCAGAGAACAGCAGAGAGAGAAATTACCCAAGTAATGTAAGTGCATGTTTCTTATCACTAGCTTATATAATTCATTAATTTTCACCAAAAATCCATGATATAAAAAAGATTCCCAAACTTCAAAATTTTAATAATCGAATAGTTTTTAGTTTCCCCACCTCACCCTGATTAGACATGATGTGTGTACAGATGGCTCATTGGATCACTTATTCCCTGGGAACCCTTGTCCCCAAGCGTTTGGCCTCATTCTATGCAAGCATGAATAAAATGAGATCTGGATTTAAACAGAATTGAAGCAGCCGCAATGGTTAAGGAGAACTTTAAAAAAGAGGTTTGGCTCCATTGGCTTTTAAAGGATCGATTTAATCTTGAAGCTGATGATACTTTAATGTCAGTAGTCAATGGTTAGAGTATTTTTTATTATTATTTGTTGTTTTGGTTTGGGTTTTTTTTTTTTTAATTAGGAGGTGTGTTATGTCCCATAATCTTAATTTGGCTGATATTTAAAGCAAAACTTACAGTTCTATATGGCATGCCTCCTGCCTTCCTCTACTACTGTTCTTCACTCAAAAGAGAACTGAATTTCATGTCTAAAAATATGGCCTGTGGTCAAATCTTTACCAACACATTTTTCATTTTCTTGCCAGATGCAAATGGACCACAATTTATGCCTAAGTACAAATAAAGATGGATGCAATAGGTGGAAAGCTCTGAAAGAAAGGGATTGCAGGAAAACCAGCTGCTATCTCTCTACTTCATTTGTAACAAAGCAGTGGGTGTTTTATGTTTAGTTTCCAATAAATCTTTGCTTGAATGTCACTGCAATACACCTGGAATTAAAAGCCATCTTGTGAAAACCACACATAGAATCATTAATTCTGATGAACTGCATCAGCATTTTAATCAGAGTGAGGAACAGCTCCTGCCCACATGTGCTGTTTTTGGCTGGGGTAGAGTTAATTTTTTTCAGAGCAGCTAGTGTGGGGCTGTGTTTGGGATTTGTGCTGGAAACAGCGCTGGTAGCTCAGGGATGTTGTAGCTATTGCTGAGCAGCTCTTCTGCAGATTCAAGGCTTTTTCTGACCATCATCCCACCCCACCAGTGAGGAAGCTGGGGGTGCACAAAGAGATGGGAGGGGACACAGCCAGGACAGCTGACCCCAACCGACCCAGGGATATCCCAGACCATATGGCTTCATGCTGAGCCTGAATCTAAGGGAAGAAGAAGGAAGTGGAAGGGGAGGGGACACACATTTGGAAGGGTGGCATTTGTCTTCCCAAGTCACTGTGACTTGGTGGATCCCTGCTTTCCTGGGGATGGCTGAACACCTACCTGCCCACGGGAAGTGGTGAATGAATTCCTGGTTTCGCTTTGCTTGCGCACCGGCCTTTTGCATTACCTGTTCAACTGTCTTTATCTCAACCCACAAGTTTTCTTACCTTTACTGTTCTGATTCCCTCCTCCATCTCACTCTGGGGGAGGGGGTGAGTGGCTGGCCAGGATTTTCAAGGATACCATAACTTCTTTATTCTAATTTATTGTGCAATCAAATATTTACCAGGCTTAATTGAAGATTAGAATGTTTTTAAGAGTGCACATATATAATTAATATACCTAAGGCTAAGTCCACACTTTGTGTCTGGTTCCAACTTGAGTCCATCATTTTCTGAATTTAGTAATTGCACTTCTTGTCTAGCAGGCAATGACTTTTGTAGGAAGGCAGCAACCAACAGCAATGATGCAGTAAGCAATAGCTCCGTAACAAAGTCTTAATGGTAGCTGGTTACATGAACCCCCTTCCTTGTCCCTCCTTCTGCTCCTCTCCCAGGTACAAGAAGCATGCCTGCAGTGCTCCCTAGGTAGGGTTTTCCACCACTGCCTACTTAAATCTGATAGTTTAATTACCAAGAAACAATTTTAAAAGATGTAACACTAGCCAAAGAGACTTTTGAAAGTGTCTCTGAGTCCCTTCCAAGCATCAGAGTGTCTTTCTTCTCTCTAAACTTTTAATTTTATTTTCTTTGCTCTCCATTTTAGACAACCTTTCCAGTGCAATAAGAGTCAAGAACCCAAACTTCACTATATCAAGAAGGGCTGGCTGAGCCTGCACTCGTGATTTTTGTTCCAAGGTGCACACTGTGGCAATACACTGTGGCTCTGACTTTGTGCTGAATTTGGGGTATTTGCCTTGATTTCTTTGAGCATATGCTTTTCAACCTGTATGTTCCCTCCTTTGATTTGCAGTGCATCAGCCAGAAGAATGGGGGGGTCCTAAAGGCATTAGAGGGGTGCTTGATTCTCTCTGCACGTGAAAACTCCTTTGACCCTCGTTATGCGTGCTGGAGAAGAAACCAAAAGGATGCCATATTACAGGACAAAATGCTGCTGCTCAGCGTGCAGAGGGCTACTCACCCTCGAGAAGAAAGAACTATAACTCTCACAGATGGTTAGTAGAAGACACTTTAGTTTCATCAGCTCCAGCAGAACGCTTGTCTCAGACTGATGTCTGCATCAGCTGATCCTGTGTTCTGTAACAGCACTAATAGTCCTAAAGATTATCGCAAGAGGTATTTTAAAAAGAACTTTCTATTCCCTACTACTGATATTCTGCTACAGACATGAATGAGACCTGTTGATTCTAAATGAGCATGTTATTTTAAGTACTACTTAAGGGGAAAAAAAAGGCAGAAATAAGTAAAAGCAGCAGTTTATTGCTGTTTATCTCAAAGTAACAAAGTTGCTCATCCTTACCGCTAATGTTTAAATAGTTGAAACTGGAATTCTTTCCTCAAATAAATCCTGAACTACAAAATCTAGTCCTGGTCTTATACAACTCTAAAAAGTACAGATTAAAACCCCTATCAGCTCTAACTGTTGACACAGTTGTAAAGTTACCTTGCTCTGCAGTTTTCTGTGTAGCATTTGCAACAGGCTCTCCTGCAAGTATACAGCTGGGCCACAGTGCCAGTGAAACAGATGAGGTTTGGGTGTCCTGCTTCCCAACCCCATTTCCTTCCATGCAGCAGCTGCCTTCTGGGAGGAGGGAAGCCCAAGGATGAGTCACTGTCTGACCCTATGAGACATCATCTGTGTTCCTTGAGAGGCAAACACCCAGCTGCTGATTCCTGTTTTCTGAGCCCCCTCTTTTCTATTAGACTTAACAGTCTTCACAATAGTGTCTGATTTCATTACTGAAACTACTGTTTGATTCCATGAAGGATATGGTTCTCCTACTCATTTTGGGAAAGATAATCTCATGCTATGTTAATGGACAGGGTAAAATCCCAAGATAAATTATGTTGTTGGCAAAAGTTCCAATAAAAATTATTAAACTAAAAAAGCCTGTAATTTACACATTCGGCACAAAATTCATAAGTCCTCCTAATGTACAGTAGGTTAAAGAAACAGAGAAATCAGAACGCTGAAATTGGTTTTCAAATTACTCCACAGGGCAAATTGTTACACTATTGAAGCCAGAAAAAAATTACAGCAGCTTCTTGGGGAATTAAGCCCACCTGATTTTTATTTGCAGTTTGATAGTATAGTTGGCAAAAGACAAAACAAAAATCTTGAAGTGTTCAGCATTAGAAAATTAGAGTAACTTTTTTCATCTTGATTATTTTCTCAGGACAGTTGCTCCCCTGGGATATAGCCATGCACACCCAGAGAATATGAATAAAATTTCCAAATTGTAAAAAACAGGGTTTTTTCTCTTTTTGTTTATCTTGTTTCAAATGTCACTGATCTTTAATAGTTTTTAATCATGTGAACTCTTGCTATATTAGAAAAAATTATACTATTTTTAATACATGATTATAAATATCCAAAAATAGAAGATAATATTTTATAAGACAAAACCCCCAAAATGAACTATGAAAGTAAAGCAGAAAATCATATTTAAAAAATGCTGTTCCCTTTGCTCTTGGCCTTGGCTAGCATTCATCTTTAATCTTTTACCATTTGTTTAAATGAAGTCAAGATTGATATGAATCAAACAAAACAAAACCAAAACCCCAAAACAATCAAAAAAACCCCCCACACCTAACCAACCAACCAACCAAAAACCTGTGGAAACTTCTTCTGATAACATCAATTATTTAATGATTTTCCTGAGTGATCAATGGCTGATGTAGGAACTATATCACACTTATTACAGAATAAAAAAGTTACCGAGTTAGTGGAAGAACCGTTCATCCTGTTACAGTTAATCACTCAACAAAAACCTAAATAGGATTTAAGGCCAGCAGGGGTAACTGTAGCCATCCAGAATTACTTTTCCCACAACATGGATTACAGACTACAGACTACAGTTTGGTACCCTTGGAATCAAGGCAGAGCTGAGAGATGAGCTGAGCCATAGCCTCTGAGAAATGCATTCAGCCTTGGCTTGCAAATGATGGCAAATCTATTACAATCCAAAATCAATTGCTTCAGCCATTAATCATCCTCACTGTTAAAAATGTATACCCCACCTCTACCCTGATTTCTCATAGATTCAGTTTTTAGCCTCTGAAGTTTTCATAACTTTACCTGAAATATCAAAAGTCATCTGTTACAGAATGCCTGATGCCTTGTCAGATATCACCAGCTGGTTCTAACCCTCCTGTTGTCCTCTGCTCAGCTGAGGAAGTTTCCCAGACATAATTCCTGTAAAGCATTTCTGATCGTTTTCCAATTGCTCACAATTATTTGTGTTTGAAACAAGAACAGCAGAACCCGACCTAGTCCGCGTGGGGCTTTTTTTTGTACTACATAAATTGGTACCACCACTTATCTCCCTCCTTCCTCAGTACTTTAACATGGCTGTATATACACCTGAAACTTTGCTCACCCCTGTGCAATAAAGACACTGTTTCAGTGAGTAAAACTAATCGACCTTAAGCATGCATTCAGCCATGCTCCTAAATACAGCCTGGCTTGAGCATCCTTCTCCACTTAAGAACATGTGCAGTGATTTTGCTAAACTGGCCTAATGTGCAGTGACTTCCAGCCTCCTCCACCTCTACCACTACCTCCTCTTCTCTGTTTTAGAGCCTAACTGTAATGGGAAGTTTTCGATGGGGTGCTTTTACAGCCTAAACCTCAGCTGTACACCTGTGTCTCCGTATTTTCATTTCCTTTCGGCATTAATTATTTTTCATCTCTTTACATCAAGTATCTCTTAAATGAGAGGATGTGTGAATTTATGAGTGTTGACAATTTTAAAATAAATATTATTAGGCAGAACAGTGGGTCATTGTATTTTGAAATGGAAATAGAAAATGTGGCAATGAAGGGAAAGAGCTAGTAAAACATACATTTATAAAATCAGGAACTGAACAGATTTTTTTTGCTCAGAACCATTGCAGTAGCAGTTAAATTCCATTACTTCCATTCTGCCAGCTGTGAGAGAGAACTGCAATTTTAACAGGTGAATAAAAAAAAAAGAAAAATGAGGCAAAGCTCTGAAGGAAAAGCACAAAAGTCATTACAAAGATGATTTCAGGATGAAAAAAAACCCCACCCCAAATCTCTCAGCAAGTGACAGCTGTGGGTTTAATGGACTATTCTTAAAATGAGATTTATATGCAAACTGCCTACAGAAAGTTAAAAAAGGATGCTAATAACCTATAAATGCAAAAGGTTTTTATCTCAGGCTCAAAAATTTTTGATGGCAGTGGATAACACACCATAAATGTCCCCATTAAACGATTGTTTCTCTGACCTGATGCCATTATGAATGATCTGGTAAAAGCACATAGTTGTCCTGTTGCTCCTTCCTGCTCCACTTCTTCCCAGCTCACTGAGTCTGTCAGTATGGGGGCTTTAGTCTCACATGCCACCCCATCACAAACTAGTATTTCTTTCTACTACCACTGTAAATATTCCTGATCTCCTAATGCATTCCTTTGCCTTGAAAGAAAGTTTTGAACATGCACGCATGAAATGTTGGAGCAACATTGGAGCCTGTACCACCAATGCAGCCATTGACAGGTGCAGCTTTGGCTGATGAATCTCCCCCCAGCTCAATGATGGGTCTTTATCCATAGGGAGCTTTGGTGAGCAACATCAATTCACACCAGACGGAAACCAAGGACATTTGCTAAATATTAAATAGGTAGGAAAGGATATTATATCCTCTAAATTCTGAGTTACAGGATTCAGACAGCCAAATGCAACACTTGGCCAATAAATAGAGAGAGACTTCGGAAAGTCCTCTACTTTGGGTCCACCTATTGCAGACAGTAAAAAAGAAAGCAGAGCAAAACTTCATTCTTTAGACATCTGACAAGAGAGCTCTTACAGTTTTTGTTTCAATGGGCTAAGGCATCTTTCCTGTCTGCTTGCACCTCCTCTGTGCCTGACTCCAGCACGCCTGGCAGAGCTGGCAGGAGATAACACACATCTGCACCTCTGATTTGTACCAAGCTACCAGTGTGGGCAAGGGGCTGCTGAGTTGTGGGCAGGCTATGTTATCATTGGGCTACTCTTGTTATTAAGAGACATACCTACACATACGTTTATTTAAATAGCTCATGCGTACTGGCAGCACGCATGTAAACACACACGTGCATACAAATATCACACTACAAGCATGTGCATGCACCTCTACATTGATGAAGCAATGAATATAAGCTAAACAAGCAAATCAGATCATTGCTTTTTTATATAAAATATACCCCATTAACTACATTATAAAATGTCCCCTGGACTAGCAGCTTCAACAGGCACGTGCACAAGTACTTGTGCAATCTGCTTCTTCGTTTAGAGAAATTGTAGGAGGCATTGCTTAGGAAAGCAGAGTTTGTGCAAGCAACACATTGCCTCAGCATCAGAGCTTTAGTCACGCTGTTTAGAATTCAGTGGTGACAAAAGCTAAATTCTCCCTCCAATATTAAATATAACTCTGCTTAAATGTGGAAAAGTAGTGCCAATTTCTTAAGCGAGAGCTAAAGTGAAGCTCCAGTTTTTCTTGTGACAATTTTATAAAATTACCTAAAAGGTTTCAGAATTTGATTTATTTTTTTCTTTTCCCTCTGTATTTAGTAACTCTAGCACTTAATCTTCCTTCATGTTGCTGCAGATCCAGCAAGGTATAGTGAGTCTCGTCCTTCCCGATCTGCCTGGACAAGCAGCTGGAAGGCCCCTGGAGAGTGTGAGTTCTTCAGCCCTTTCAGTGCCAAAACAGCCTGCTGAGTCAAGAATGGGTTTGATCTCTGGCAACGGTTTAAAAAAGGAATTACATTTTAGAGGAACAAAATCCATTATATTTTGAATAAAAATCACTAAGACATGTTCTCTGAAGAAACTCAAGCATGACATCGGTCATCACTCAGCACACGGTGAGTCCAAGAGCATTAACACCTGTAATGCTCACGGTCATAGTCTGTCTCTAGTTGTGCTGGAGCCCTACCGAGACGAATGATTCGTCCCATAGAGACGGAAAGAGAGAGAATCGGATTTTCGGATGCCAGGTTTTCTGCCTATAACACATCTCAGCCATCCGGTAGAAGCCATTGAGCAACTATGGAGGCACACTCTTGTTTGTTTCCCATCCCCGTGGAAGACACCCAGCCCGTCCCGCTCCCCACACCGCACCTTTCAGCCCCGTTCGCTCGCAGCGAGAGGCCGACCGAGTTGTGTCCGTACCCGTCCTAGACAGCCCCTCTTCCCCCGGAGATGCTGGGGGGCATTTCCCCGCTCCCCGCGGTGGGACCGCACTCTTCTCTTCGTCTGCGCAAAACCGCCTCACAGAGCCGGTGACGGCGCCAAGGAATTGCCAGGGTGACTCGGTTTCGGAGTGGGGGAAGGAGCGGGCCGGGCGGCTGCCCCCGCTGCTCCTTCCCGTCCCGTCTCCGGCCAGCCACGGTGCCCACCGGCCCGGACGAGGTGTCCCTGGCGGCGGAGCATGCTCACAGGGCGGCGGGGGCGGGCTGACCGGCCCGGGCATCGGGGAACGGGC